>APFE030013133.1:0-31207 GCA_000404065.3 Pinus taeda
TTAAGTTAATGCATATAATTTCATTCTCTTTTTACTTCTCCTTTCCAACATCATCTGTAGGTTCTTTGACTTTTCCTTGTACTAATTCCAATACTTTATTCCTTGCAAGGATGAGGTCCATCCTTGTCTCCCATGCTCTAAAATTAGAGGCTTCTTGAATTTTGTTCTTATATTTCATTGATGATTCCATAGGTATACTTGTCAATGTCACACTTGATGAATATAGATGTCTTTGTAGCCTTCAATAGGTTTTCTTCTTCAAACTAACTTATAGGGAACCAAAACTTCTATATTACCTTTCAATACTTCGTTCCTTCTATCAAATGGTGTTCTTCAACAGATCTTCAAAGGTCTAAAAAGTAAGAATTCTCTTCTCCATATGATCGACCTTCGAAACTTGTCTTGAATCCTTCCTTAAGATGATGATAGTTATTGATCTTTAAGTTTCCTTTTTCTTCTTCTACTTCACCTTAGCTCTGATACGATGTTAGAAAATCGGAAAGGCAGAAAGAGTTTCTTATCTTGATAATTACTTGTGATTTCTTTGCAATCTTATTAACTTCTTTTTATGTCTTCTTTTATCTTCTTATCATCAAGCAAATACCAAAACATAAATGCATGAATATCAAAACAACAAGGAGACAAGATGTAAGCTCTCAGCCAAGGCAAAACCCCTCTTATAGGGGAAAACCAAAAAATTATCTTCTCTTCGTCTAGAACTAAATCAAAT
The DNA here is from genome assembly GCA_000404065.3 of Pinus taeda. Taxonomy (NCBI): domain Eukaryota; kingdom Viridiplantae; phylum Streptophyta; class Pinopsida; order Pinales; family Pinaceae; genus Pinus; species Pinus taeda. Next base: position 731 of record APFE030013133.1, read on the forward strand.
GATACAACCAACACCCTTCACCAAGACAAAGACCTCCTCCAATCCACCAAGTCAACCTCCCAATATAGTCCTTCCAACCAACTTCTAATCAACAATAGTCAACCTTCTTCAATATTGCATCAACCATAAAATCTAGCCCTACTACATCAGAATTTTCGGCCTTATTGCAGACTTGCAATTTCAGCCCCTTCCTGCAACCCAAAATCTCGCATGTGTGAGCTAGAAACAAGAGAAAATGTGCTTCTTTCCTTCGCTAGGATTCCTCCTTCCTCCACTAGGGTTTCTTCTCCTTCTTCAAGCCTTTGTCACATCCTTTTCTTGCCTTCGCACTCCCTTTCAAATGTAGATCAAACTTCACTTGGATGGATTCATAAATAGGTTGAATTACACTTCTATATATAGTCCTTATGTGTGGTCGAATTCCATTAATGAGGTCGACTTGTCTTCTCTTGAGTCCAACTTGGTGGAGGAGGCGCAAAATAAATTTTTGACTCAATTACAAATTTATTTCTTGATATAAAAATCCCAAGAAGGGTCTATGACATAATGACAAGGACTATGACACATGACGTAAACCCTTAAATAAACTAAATGGGTGCATTGACCTAGAACAAAAATAAATGAAACATGAAACCCCTGGGTATAAATAATTTTCTTTTACAATAATTTTTTTCTTTATTTTAGACAAATACACAAGAGTTACATCACTGATTATGAAGACCGATACTAGTTACATTTCTCAACATATTGGGAGAGGCTAGCCTTTAAGTTACAACATTCTCCTTCAAATGCATTGGAGAGGCATCAAAATGTGGCAAGCAACAATCCTTGTCCACTTTCCCTCCAATGTCTAACTCAAGGGAGTGGAATGATATCTTTAAAAGTCAAATAATTCCCTCACAAGTGGAAAACTCCTCCAAGTGGACTCATAAATCTTCAATATATGCTTTTAATTTACCTCCATATCATTGAACTTTATTTAAGTGAGTTCCATGTCATGTGTTCAAGGTAAAACATCATCCAAGTAACCCCTCCAAATCACAATGTGCTCAAAATAAACCATGTTGTTGTCATAAGTACTCACACATGTGGGTTATCTCTCAACCAGGACAAAGATCAACTCAAAAAATGTCAAATGGACATTGTGATTAAGGGTGCTTAATGTGGCATGTGTGAAGGATGTTCATGTGGATGCAAGTAACTTGGATGTGCCTTGGAGAGTGTAACCAATGACTCAATATACATCATATGCCTTGATAGTGGTCGAAGTATCTTAGAAAACATGAAACTATATGATCAAGTGTATAATCACTTGCAAGGGCTCAACTCCAAAGTTTGGTATATACATAAGAAAAAGGGCCTGTGTGGGGTAAAATAGGTGTGGTAAACAATAGGGTGGATATGGGCTCACAAGAATCATGTATCCTTGTAGATCCATGTCAAAATGCCTGAGTACCTACCCATGACATAATGACGCAGCGGAAACGATGGCTTTCTATAAAGCCACAAATGGATCAAAATGACCCAGCAATCACCCCGCTGAACACCCCTTTACTTCGAAAACCATGCCTTTTCCTTTCAGAACCAAAAAGCCTTTGCAAAAGCTTAAAAATAATGCTTTTTCCCTTTCATAACCAAAAAACTCTTGGAAATGTCAAAACAAAGCTTTTTTTCCCCTTTTTAAAGCAATTTTATATATTATGCCGAAAATCCAGATCTGGCCGATCAGATGGCTCATATTGAATCGCAATATCGGCGATCAGGGTCCCAATGATCCACAACTATTGGCGCTATCCCTCAGTGGAGGTCCGATGCGATATCGCTAATCGCTATCGGCTATTGCAATATGCCCGCTTTACAATATACCGCCTCCACTTCAAAACCCCGATGCGATATGTCACAAGGTTTTGGGGATCAAGCCTTTGATATGCGCCAATCCAACTATGCGATACAATATATATGTTGGACCCGACAAGACCTAAAACTCCTGCGTATGAATTTTCAAGTCCGCTATATGGATCCGCTTAGTGTTTTTTCATGAAAACTTAGTGTAAATGGATTTTCCGCTTATGGAATTAAACAACACTAATTTTGCCTTTGTCGATGGGTTTTCAATCATAAAACAAATGGAAATGCATTTATTGATTCAAAGGAAACATGTATTCATAGATTCTCCATTGAAATACAAACAAACAGATGTGAAAGCATGCACAATATGATTTCCGCGGGTCTGATAAAGAAATTCACACAGATAGCATAAATTATTCACCAATTAAACAATATTACAGAGTCTCGGCCTTCACCCTGCTTACAACATTAAAGACCTCTGTTCCCGAAGAAATCCACACACAATTCTTTGATTCTTGTTCTCCTCTATTCAGTTCTCCCTCAATCCTCTCTGGCATGATTCTACAAATTAGTGGCCTTTTCCTCCTACATTACCCGTAGGCCTACATTACTCTCGAATTCTCTCTAATCCTCTCTCTATTTCTTTCAGAAAAGAAAGGAAACACACATTTGCTTTGTCTAACAATTTCCTTCCACAAATTAAGGAATTCACTCTATTCCTAGAAATCATATCCTACTCTAACAAATCAATATAGCTAATTGGCTTGATCTCCACGCAAGGAGGATCACTTACCACTTATTTCCCAATTCAGTTCAAAATTAGACAATAATTAAATACTTGCATACTTTGCAATTAATAAAATTAACAACCAAGTCCTCCTCCAAATTTTCATTAGTCACAACATGTGACCACTCCATCACATTACTGGCTAGGCCTAGATGCTCCTGCTTCATACTCCCAAGGTTGAAAATAATCATGATCTCCTGATCATGTGCTTCTGATCTATGTCCTCCTGGATCTCATACTTTGTTTAGTAGTCTGTCCTTGGTTACTGCTATTGTTAATTGTCCTTCAGGTCTCCATACTTTGTGCTGTATTGTCCCATTAGCCATGCTCTCACTGTCTGCTGCTGTCTTTTCCATATATCTTACTGCTTTTTGCTCACCATCACAATTTATGCCGGACTTCTCCACCTTAATTTGCAATTTACCATTACCTTTACTTATTCCATTATTTCCAGCCAATCTCCCTTCCTTCTTTTGTCCTCCATTTAGTTTATTGGAATGTTGTGTTATGAGTTTCCACAACTCATCAATTTCTTTGTTCACTTCACTTCTCAGATGATGAATGCTATCCTCTTGCAACTTGATGTGTTCTTGAATAAGAACATCATAATCTCTGTGCCAATATTTTTCCATATACATTTATGAAATGTACAAATGCCTTCTCCATTTATCCCCTGCAATAATTCCACTTCCTTCTTCTGGTTTCTCATTCATGGCTTCATCACTTCTTACTTCAATTCTCAACATACCTGTAACTCCACAAATTTCTTGAAAACCCAAAATTCTTCCTGCTTGTTTAGCTACTTGGAATATCTCTTCTTCCAGTAACTTAATTTCTATACCCTTAAGGATTATGGCATCATGCTTGTCTGAAATGTCATCTTCAGCCTCTTCTTCATCAATAACTCTTTGTGGTACAATATTAATCCTGTTACTATCATCTCTTGAACTCCTTTCTTGTTCGACACTCCCATACTATAAATTCAACACCATTTCATCTTTCTGAGACATTCTGATCTCACCCTTCATTAATTCGATCTGATCTTCAGAATCAGCTCCTTGGTTCAAGTTGACTTTGCATTGTCTTGTTCTTGCATATAAATCTTCATCAGATTCAGGAAATTCATTAAACACAAATACTTTACCTTGCTTCCTCATTATGCCAACAGTTCTGACAACTTCTTTTCCATATTTATCATCCATGACAACTTCTTCATTCTTATTCAGTTTTGGTTGTACAGTCTGATTACTTATTCCTTGGTTTTCTTGCCTCCTCTTCAAAAGACTTGAATCATGCCACAAATCTGTCATCTCATTTGGAATTTCTCCCAAAAGCTCTGCACAATCTTCATTGTCTGCAGTCCTTCTTTACTCTAGCTTTCTTCAAGGTCAATAATCTTCAATAATTGTTTAATATCTACAAATTCTTCTATATCAACCTTCAGTAGTTGTTCTCCTTTGGCTTCATTCCTCAATAGTTGTCCAATATCTGCATAATTCACTACAACTATGTTTAACAACTGCTCCTTCCTCTGCATCACAAGGTTATGTGAGTTTCCTTCTTCTAACTTCTGAAAAAGCATATCTTTGCTTTTACTTTCCCTTATGACAACATGAATTAGTTGTCTTACTTCAGTGTATCCTGCATTTACACACAAAATATTAGTTTCAAAACTATGAGACACCAAGGTCTCCTCAAATAATTCCATCCTCAACTCTTCTAGTTGACTTCCGCTTCCTGAATACACCATAAGATTCTCCACTTGGTTTGTATTAGCTTCATCATTTTTCCTAAGAAAACCCTTTGTTTTATGTTCATATGAATGGATCTCTCCCTTTCCAAACATTCCTTTGATCTCCATAATTATTTTGCCATGCTCCTTTTGACTTATCCCTTAGATGTCATCTGACTGGACAATCTTCCTTCACTTGATTGCAACTTTTCTCTTTATTCTTCATATGACTGTGAGTAATCATCTCTTCACTTGTTAATATAACAATTTCCAATAACTGCTTGTCTTTCCTCGAGTCTACATGACCTGCAAACATACAACAATCATCAATTTTAAAAACACAATACCTTCCATCCTCTTTTTATGCTTCAAGCACCAATCCTCCATCATAGATTTTATGCATTTCAACAGATTCTTCTTGTTGTGACTCCATTTCTCTAAGTCTCTCCTTCTCTAACATATCAATATGAATTTGTTCAAGTTCCCTGAACTCGTTCATCAGTTTTCCATTCCACCTTTGTTGCAATAGCTTCCACTTAACCCTTTTCTTCATTCTCCATTTATATCTTTGGTCTTTACTTGTCTTTCTTTGTACTGCCAGACTAATCTCTTGTTCTTCATTCTGTTGCCAGTTGCTATACTTCTGCAATCTAATGCCTTCCTCAAATTCCCTCTCATGTTGTTGATCATCTCTTTTAAATTGTTGGTTTCTTCCATCTTTATCTTGTTGGATTAATACCTTTGTCTCCTCCATGTCTCTAAGAACATAACTTCCTTGTTGTTCCTTATATTTCATCTCACCTTCACATAACCTCTACTCAATTTCTGTGATTCCAGCATCATATTTATTAATGTTGTCTTCCACACCTGCAGTCACATCATTAACTGAAGAGTTTGAACATTTACTTAACTCTATAAATGTTAAAGACATTTCATCCTTATCATGCATAATAACCATAATCTCCTCTTTATTAGGTTCTGAAAGCTTCATTTCTCCTTCAGGTTCCTTGAGCAATCTTTCCAAGAATTGTAATTCCATGTGAAATCTCTCTAGCAGTTCATCACAACTTCTATTCTTAGCTTCATCCTTTTTCTAGCAATTCTCCTGAGTTATCCTGTTTTCTGCATTATCATATTGCAAAGTTCTTTAATCAATTTCATTAAACAAATTCATTTGTTTACCTCCATGGAATACCACTATGGCATTTTCATTAGACTTCTGGTTTATATCAACTTCACCTGACTATCTCACACCAAATAGAATTTCATCTATGAACTCTTTCTGCTGCAATAAATCAACACCTTCTTCCTTTAAAAAGCATTCTCCATCATACTTCACCTCAAGAGCTTCATTCCTGTTTGTGATAGTTTCACCAGATTGTCCATCATCCTCTGCATATCCTACAAACATACACAAACTATGAGAATAAAAATCACAAGGCTTCATTGCCTCATCTGCTTCCCTTTTCAACCTATCTTCTAATTGTTCCGAACTATGCCAATAGTTCACGAGATCTTCAGTTGATCTCTCATTCTCCTCTTCACCCAACATTTCACCTTGTTCTGGTCTACAAATGGAAACTTCCATTTTTGTCTCTGCTTCTCTGAGGTTTTCCATCAACCACTTTTCCTGTTCTTATCGCAACCTTCTCTACAACTTAGGCCACTTCACTGGCTTCCTCTTCAAGATCCAACCTTGTCTTTGGTTCTCCTCTAGCAACATTATTAGCACATCAAGTTCCTCTCTTATCTCAGCCACTTCCGTATCAATCTCTTCTTGACTCATCCATTCCCTATGGATTGTTTGAGCACCCTTCTCTTCCATCTTGTAGCCTTCTTCTGAAACTTCCATATGACTCTCCATAGCCATCTTCTCTTCTATGTGAGCTCTACACCTGCAACCAATCAACTTCCTTCTAAGTCCTCTTTCCTTAGAACTTGCACTAAGCAATCTTCCTCTCTCTCTCTTTGGTTGCTACACTCACTACTCTTAAGGACTCCTCTGTCCCTATCTATTCCAAGCCTTAGTTGGAATAAGGTTCAGCTACAATCTCTAAGAACTTCCTAAAAGTTCTTCTACAGTCTCACTGTTGTAATCTGGTGCCAAACTTGCATTCATTCAACTGTTGCTACTTTCATACCTTCTGTATCATAAATCTTCATAAGCAAGGTATCGCTGCTCTGATACCAAAAATGATGCAATGGAAACGATGGCTTTCTATAAACCCACAAATGGATCAAATGGCCCAATAATCACCTCGTTGAACACCCATTTACTTTGAAAACTATGCCTTTCCTTTCAAAACCCAAAATCCTTTGAAAAAGCTTAAAAACAATGCTTTTTCCCTTTCGGGACCAAAATACTCTTAGAAATGTCAAAACAAAGCTTTTTCCTCTTTTTAAAGCAATTCTATATATTATGCCGAAAATCTAGATCTAGTCGATCGGACAGCTCAGATTGAATCGCAATATTGGCGATCGGGGTCCCAATGATCCACAACTATTGGCACTATCCCTCGGCAAAGGTCCGATGCGATATTGCTAATCGCTATCGGCGATTGCAATATGCCCGCTTCACAATATACTGCCTCCACTTCAAAACCCTGATGCGATATGTCGCAATTGGAAGTCGCAAGATTTTGGGGATTAGGCCTTTGATATGCGCCAATCCAACTATGTGATGCGATATATATGTCAGACCCGATAAGACCCAAAACTCCTGTGTATGAATTTTCAAGTCCACTATATGGATCCGCTTAGCGTTTTTTCATGAAAACTTAGTGTAAATGGATTTTCCGCTTATGGAATTAAAGAACACTAATTTTTCCTTCGTCGTTGGGTTTTCAATGATAAAACAAATGGAAATGCATTTGTTGATTCAAAGGAAATAGGTATTCATAGATTCTCCATCGAAATACAAACAAACAGATGCGAAAGCATGCGCAATATGATTTCTGCGGGTTTGATAAAGAAATTCACACAAATAGCATAAATTATTCACCAATTAAACAATATTACAGAGTCTCGGCCTTGAGCCTGCTTATAAAATTAAAGACCTCTGTTCCCGAAGAAATCCACACACTATTCTTTGATTCTTGCTCTCCTCTATTCAGTCCTCCCTCAATCCTCTCTGGCCCGATTCTACAAATTAGTGGTCTTTTCCTCCTACGCTACTTGTAGGCTTACATTACTCTCGAATCCTCTCTAATCCTCTCTCTCTTTCTTTCAGAAAAGAAAGGAAACACATATATGCTCTGTCTAACAATTTCCTTCCACAAATGAAGGAATTCACTCTATTCCTAGAAATCATATTCTACTCTAACAAATCAATATAGCTAATTGGCTTGATCTCCACACAGGGAGGATCACTTGCCACTTATTTCCCAATTCAGTTCAAAATTAGACAATAATTAATCACTTACATACTTTTCAATTAATAAAATTAACAACCAATTCCTCCTCCAAACTTTCATTAGCCACAACATGTGACCACTCCATCACATTGCTGGCTAGGCCTAGATGCTCCTGCATCACATAACTACCCAACTTGATGGGAGTTACCACCATCAAGGGATATCCAACCAGAGTAATAAAACCAATCAACTCGAGAATGTGGACTAAAGAGACCTACCGTGAAAAATCAATGAGGCAGATTTGGGCTACCAACTAACCAATCCTTATACATCCATCTTCCTCATATGGTCACATACAATAAAAATCACCATAGTTTTGGCTCATCATGATGGCCACGTTTGGTGAAAAAATTCAGGGTACACTAAAGAGAAGTAATGACCTCATTTGTTATTCTTAGGTTACAATTAGTTTACATAGAAAAACATGACCTCAATTTTTCACAAGGACCATTTTCACATAAAAACTAAACAACCATGATATTCTACTTCTTGACAAATAACCTACACTCTCACGTTTATTTCTCCCACAGATGAAATTGTTAATCCCACAAACACTTTAGCTCCTTTATGCTCCTTGGATTTTGGCATCAAGTCACTCAAGTCCCAATTCTCTACTCTTGTCAACAAATCAATATTGTCCTGTTGACAAATTCACAATGCTTATGTGTTCTATTCTAAATGGCAACACTCTCAATAGTCTTATTTTCCTTCTCCACTTTAAGGTCTAGCCTCTTTCTTAAGATCCCTCCCCTCCAGAGACAATTTTTTTATCTCCCACTGAATTCCATGAGAATGTCTTTATCTCTGTCTTGAAGCATTCGTCACCCACTATCCTAACCAACTCAACCCACAAATAATAAAATTCCATCTCCACAATTTCTTGGCTTGCTCATGTTGCCATGAGTATGCCTTTTAGAGTTCACATGTCCAACTTGTTGAAGAATCTAGGGCGCCGGTGTTTGTTAGGATTCTTCACTGCTTGATATCCATTTGTGAAGCACTTTTACAATTATCTTAGTTTGATCTTCTTCTTATTATTATTGTGTGTGTTTCACCAAACTACTACCAAAATCATAAAGACAAGAACACAAATGTTGGCTCTCTGCCAAGGCCAAAACCTCTATCTCTTAGAGAGGAAAACCCTTTAGTAAGTTTCTCTTATTGAAGATTCTTATTGATCATTGCCAAACCCTAGACCCTTGACTAGGATGTCCTCCAAGCACGAGTGAAATCCTCTCCTCTTTTCTGCACTTTATTACCCAACACATAGACTTCCTCCTTCCAGCTCTTTGCTCCCCAGCACTACGTCCTCCTTCTTTGTTTATTGTCTAGAGATAAACCTTCATTGAGTGAGCCTTCTAGATGAGATGTTCCTCTTCTATCCTTTGCTCAAGTAGACTTCTTCACACGAGATCCTTCCTGAGATATGGGTTTATGACTGTACTGTTATTCTGCTACCCTAGTTTTCCCATGTGTGGAGGGTACCCTTAGTGAATTAGGGTCTTTTCACATTCGTTAGAGAGAAAGACTTCTTCGCTTGTCTTGGGAGGCCTTGTAGGCCTAATATCTAGCCCAAACACCAACGATTCTTGCACTGAAATGTTACTGTTGTTATATCCACAATTTGCCCTCCTTCTCTTTGCACATATGACTATTTCTAGCCCTAGAAACAGTGACCTACCTTCATTGAGTTTCCTCCCTTCGCTGCACTTTTGGAGACCCTTTAGACTTGCTTCACCTTCCTTTTCTCAGCTTATCTCTTCGCTAATTTCATAGATTACGTTGTGTCCTTTATGTTAGGTCCCTATACTATTAGTGTAACCCCTTATTGTTATTAGTGAACCCCCTTATTGTATTATTGTGCCCATATAGTCCCCATGTTGTTATTATTATGCCCCATACAAGCCAACCATTGTTATTGTTGTGCCCCTACAATATTATTGTTATGTAGGCTTTGATTCTATTCGAACCCCTTAGACTCCTCTATATAGAAAGGTGGTGCTGTCATTTGTATCATCCAAGAATTGTTCATTTGTGTAATGTAAAGGAGGTTGCCCCCTTGAAGAGGTTGATTTCTATCTTTTTGTGAGCTAGTTTCATAACATTTGGTATCAGAGATTTGGATTCTAGGGTTTTGCTGCTCCAAACAGGTCATTTTGGATTTTTCGCTATAGTTTTTTCGCTACAAAGTTTCAGAAGCTTAAAAAAAAACAACATTTGAGCCGAAATCATTTTTAACCTCGGGTACAAATTTCAGATCTTGTCTCGCTATATTTTCGGAGATATGATCTGAGGAAGTTAGGGTTTTTGCAAGCTCCAGAATTCCATCTCAAACGGGTCATCGTGACATTTTCCCTATAATTTTGTTTCTACAAAGGCTCAGAATTTGAAATTAAAATCCATTTGGGCTGAAATCTTGGTGAAGCTCGGACCCAAATTTCAGATCTTATTTCGCTATATGTTCAGAGATATGTTCCAAGGCATTTAGAGTTTTTGCAAGCTCCCGAATTACATCCCAAACAGGTGACCTTGGGAAAATCGTCATAACTTTCTCTTTGAGAATCAGATTTAAATTTCTGAAGAAGTTACAGAATGAGGATAGAATTTACTTCTATGTGTATCATTTTCAAGTATGAAGGTTGAAATAGTGATAAGTGGCACTTCGTACAATTTCTCTCTACTGAAAAAGTATATAATCAGGTCATCTTGGGAGAATGGGGATAACGTTTTCTTGGAGAACCCAATTTTGATCAGACTCATGGCATTGGAAGGAGGATGCAGAGGGCTACCACAGGTTACAATTTCAGAACTTGGAGATCCAAACTTTCATACATACAACATATTCAAGATCAAGATCCTAAAAGAAAGAAAAAATGACTCGATTCAAGAAAATAGAAACACCTAGTAATCAAAATTAGATGGATGATTTGAAGAATGCGATCGAAGCTAAGATAAATAGTTTTATCTATGCCATGGGAACTGATATCGATGGTATGGAAGCATATTGGAAGAAAGGCATGGAAGATTTGAAGAAAGACATGGAAGGTTTGAAGGAAGCTGGGACAAAGCTGCTACAAGAAAGGCCTCCTAATGGCAAAAAGGTAGTAGAGGAAACTCATGATGAGAACAAAAGTAATGTTAATCATGATTTCATAGAATCTAGTGTTGGATTGAAGACCCAACATATTCCAAAGATAGATATGAGGAAGTTTGATGGCAAGGATCCCATAACATGGATACTACAGAAGGAGAAATATTTTGATCTATATAATGTACGAAACACACAAAAGGTACGTATTGCGTCTTTATATTTAGAACCGAATCAATTCGTAAACAACTTGTCACCTAGTCAATTTTTAAGGATGAAATGATAGCACATTATGAGGATACACAGAGCAACACCTTCTTTAGCCAATTGATAAATCTCAAACAAAAGTGTTCAATGGCAGAGCACATTGAGGACTTCCAAAAATTAAATATAAGTGTAAATGATATTCCAGAGAAGCATAGGATTGAAGTCTCCATAGGGACTTTGCTTCCACGCTTGATCGCCGCCCTGAAACTGATACCCTATGCCTGAGGCCGTCGCCTCAACCCTGTGGCCGCTTCGAAGGTCTTTCTCTCGCGAGGTGCTTCGACCTGCAAGGCGCTTCCCTGCAGTGCATTTCCCTCAGCAAATTGTTGGATCGCTTCTCCGAGCAGATTGGAAGGACTATGCCCGTCGGGGTTTGGGTGAGCTCGATCCGTTCGAGCTAAGGCTTCTTCAATGGAGTCATCAGAAACCCGCCCCCCTCTGAAGCCGAGGCATTTTCCAAACTTCTAAATTCTCTGCCAAAAAAGAAACATCCGAGGCTGCGAAATTTGTAAAACGCTTGGATGATATCCCAGAGATTTCGCTTCCTCCTTAGAAACCGATTTAGGTCACCCTTTCTTTGGCTGAGCGCGCTTTGGTGGGGCAGTTCACCCAACTCTGGCCCTCCCCCAAAACCACAGAGAGCTGGGTTGCAAGGAACTAGGTGCCGCTGATAAAAGGCAAAGTCACTTCATATTTTCTGGGGAAGGGATTCTTCCTGTTTGAATTCTCTGAAAAGGAAGATAAGGATCTGATTTTCCGTAATGGACCCTATTTCATGGGCCCTTAGGGCCTGTATCTCAATAAGTGGACGCTTGACTTCGATCCAGCAGTTGACGTTCCCACTGCCATCCCTGTGTGGGTTAGATTGCCCAATCTGCCAATGCATTGTTGGAACTGGGAGTCCCTTAAGCAAATCGGAAACACCTTGGGTAAATTCATTGATCGAGCAAACAGTAAAGAACAATATGATTGTGCTAGAATCTGTGTTGAAGTTGACCTTGAGGTCGATCTACCTGAGGCAATAAAGATTAGGGTTGGAAGTTGGACGAATCTCCAAAAGCTGGATTATGAGCAGCTTCCGTTCAAGTGCAGGAAGTGCCAGGTCTACGGCCATTTTGCTAGAGGATGCCCAAAAAATACTGAAGCGAAGAAAGTCAAGGAGGAAGGATGGACGCAGGTTAAAAGGACCAAAAGCAAAGCCCCTAGAACTGGAAATATCAATGGTAAAACTCCCCAAACAGGCTCAGGGCTTCAAACTCCTCACATGGAAGAGCAGGGAAATAAATTTATACAGCTAAGCTCAACATTAGAAGTTACCCAAGAACTGGAGATACAAAATGAAGGATCGCCCCAAAAAGAGCCCCCCCCGGGACCAAAGAAAGTCAATAGTAATGCAGATAGAACAGGAGAGATTCCCTTAGAAGAGGCTGAGGAAGTGCAAGGCTCAGAGGATTCATAAGAAGAAGGAGAAATAGGTGAATCACAAAAATCGGCCAGAAGATCATTGAGAGGCCGAAAGTCTGCCCGTGAAAAAAGAGAGCAGGAGACCTATAAAGACAAACTACAAGGAAGCCAACCTACCCTCGAGAAACTCTTGGCTAAAACTCCGAAGATGACTAGAATCTAGCCCCAGAGCTCTAAAGGAGCTCTCCATTCCAAATGTAAGTGATGAAGATCGTCTCCTGGAACTGTAGGGGTATCGGGAGCAAAATAAAAGAAGAAGCTGTCAAAAGTCTGATAAGATCTGAATATCCTGACATACTCCTCATCCAGGAGACCAAAATGGAGGACAAGGCCTTCCTCCATATCGGCAAAAATTTGTGGAAGAGAAGTGAAGGGCAAGCTGTCTCAGCCCGGGGTGCCTCAAGAGACCTGGGCACCCTCTGGAATGCAAACAAATTTTCAAGGGTGAAAGAGATCGCCAACACTCATTGGCTATTCTCAAAGTTGAAGCACATTGACTCAGATGAAACCCTCTATCTCTTTAATGTGTATGCTCCAGTCAGCGCACCAGAAAAAAAGATCTGCTGGGATTCTATTAGAGGTTTAACAGACTCTGATGATTTAGCAAATATCATCATTTCCGGGGATCTAAACCTCACATTAACTTTGGCTGAAAAATGTGGAGGAAGCATTGTAAGAGATCCAGCGCGAGAATGGGTTGAGGATCTGCTCCAGGATTGGGACATGATCGACATCAAACCTTCGTCGGGCAAGTATACATCGTCCAATAAAAGACTCGGTCTGAGTCATATTGCTGCAAGGTTAGACAGATTTCTTGTTCAAAGTTCTTTTCTTTTACTCAGTTTAGAATCTAGAATGCATATTCTCCCTTGTAGTGTATCTGATCACAGGCCCATCAAACTTGATCTCTTGGCTCACATGGATCAAGGCCCCATTCCTTTTAAATTCAGCCCCCTTTGGGTCAAGGAACAAACCTTCATGCAATTAGTAAAAGATACCTGGAAGCAACCAGTCAATGGCTCTACCTTCTTTGTTTGGGAGGAAAATCTTAGGAGAGTGAAAGTTGCATTGAAAAACTAGGTAAAATCTCTTCCCAACCCAGCAGTGGAGAGGAAAAAGTTACAAGAACGTCTTGAGATCCATCACCTCAACTCGGAAAATGAAGAGATCACAAAAGAAATTCTCGAAAAGGAGGCAGACCTATAGCAAAAACTCCTTAAAGCAAGCTCGACTGAGGAAGAGTACTGGAGGACCAAATCTCGTAGGCTTTGGCTCAAGGCAGGAGACAAGAACTCATCCTTCTTTCACAAGTAAGCCCAAGCTCGGAAAAATTTCAATTCCATCTCCGAAATCAAGGATGAGAACATCATCCACAGAGACATTCAAAGTATAAAAAATGTTGCCTTCCTCCATTTCAAAAATCTGTATAGTGAAAAAGAGGGCCAGGGGCATACTTCAACTTCAGTAAATGAGGTTCCCAATCTGATCTCCGCTAGAAAGAATCAGTTTTTGGAAGCAGAAGTCACTAACAATGAAATCAAAACTGCCTCTTTGCTATGGAGCCTGATAAGGCCCCAGGCCCAGATGGCTTTACTTCCAGATTCTTGTAGAACTGTTGGCAAATAGTTGGAAAAGATTTATGCAGAATGGTCGAGAAATCTCAAGCTTGTCAGAAAATAGGGGGAAGCACCAACTTGGCTTTCCTGGCCCTTATCCCCAAGGAAAATGGTGCCAACTCCTTCTCCAGATTTTGTCCTATCTCTCTTTGCAATATAGGCTACAAACTCATAACAAAAGTGATCACAAACAGACTAAAAAACTAGATATCATTTTGGGATTCAACTGCGTTAAGTAAGTCATTCAAACGTATGACCATTTCCATGAGAGGTAGTCGTAACTGACTAATTTCTCATGATTTTTGAATAGTTCACTTAGCACTCATTGCATCGGGTGATGCTCACAGGGGTGAAGAAGTGGGATTGAAACTAGTGAAAAGTGGAGAACGAATCAAAAAACTATCCTCCCTGACATTATCCCTGAGAATCAGGGGGGTTTTATTCAGGGAAGACAAATAGTGGACAACTTTATCCTAGTCCAAGAGGCGATTCACTCAAGCTTGGCCCGGAAAGAGAAAGGAATGGTCGTCAAATTAGATCTTGAAAGCGCCTTTGACAGGGTGAAACATAGATTCCTGCTGGATGTCCTGTACAAATTCGGGTTTGGCCTCAAATTTATCAAATGGATCAAGGCTTGTATCAGTGAGCCATAGATTGCCCCCTGGTGAACGGAAGAGCCATTGAATTCTTCAAAGCCTCTAGAGGGCTGAGGCAAGGGTGCCCTCTCTCCCCCCTACTCTTTGTCCTCCAAGCTTCAGTTCTCAGCTTCCTCTTGAATAAAAAGCAATCAGAACAAGAAATAATGGGATTAAACATCGCAAGAGGCGTCAAAAGCATAAATCATGCGCTTTTCGTGGATGACTCTCTCTTGCTGGGTGCTGCCTCCTTGGCCTTGGCTAAAATATTTAAAGATGTGGTGGATGCCTATTGCGAAGACTCAGGAAGCAGTCTCAATAAAGGCAAATGTCATGCCTTATGCTGGAATGCCTCAGTCAGATCGCTCCAAGCCATTTCTAATTGTTTTGGTTTCGCAGCCTCCTCTTCCTAGACATCATTCAAGAGTCTGGGGCTCCCTGTCTTCCAAAAAAGGGCTCTTAGCAGAGACTGGCTGCCTCTGTTGGAAAAATTCAAATCTAAAATTCAATCCTGGGGATACAACCGACTCAATCTAGCAGGTAAGACAATGCTAATAAAAGTGGTTTTGAACAACCTTCCCATTTACCAGGCAGAAGTTATGATGGCTCCTATTGGCATCACGAGGAAAATGGAGGATTATATAAGAAACTTTTTCTGGAAAGGCGGTAAAGCTAATGAGAAGAGAATCCCCTTATTAAGCTGGGACATAATCTCATTACCCAGAATGGAAGGCAGATTGAATTTTAAAAATCTCAGCAATCAAAATATAGCAATGGGTGCAAAATTGTTATGGAGGATCATTGCCCCAAAATTGGGTTGGGCGCAGCTTGCACTGTGGAAAAAATACTACCGTGGGTAGAGAGCACGCTGCCTGGACAAACCTAAGATAACCACAGGAACAATGATCCACAAACTATGTGAAAAAGCCTTCGCCTTGATTAATCTACACGCGCATTGGATTCCTGGAAACGAAAAGCGCATCCAAATCTGGGACGATCGTATTATGGGCAGCGACCCCCTTGCCGATGACCACTCTCTGGTCTTATTGAAAGAGTGGATGGACAGAGCCGGCATTAAAACGCTGTGGGATTTATCTCATTGGGAGAATGACGACTGGCAGAGATGGAAAAATCTAGAGGTGTCGTTGAATCTTGCCAAAGATTATGCTACATTCCTCTCCCATCTAAAAGGCAAAGCCCCTTTGAATAGCAGGAAAGCAGACATTCAGGGATGGGGTCCGACTCCTGGAAGTTATACTGTCTCGCAGGGCTATAAATAACTCTCTCGACATCCTAATGTCCCGCCTGATCCGAAGCCCTGGCAGGGGATCTGGTCACTGACAACGTTCCCAAAAATCGACTCCTTTTGTTGGCTCCTATGCACCACAGAATTTTGACAGAGGATAGGCTCCGGAAAAGAGGCTTTATAGGGTCCTCTCACTGCTCGCTGTGTGGGGAACATGAAGAAAATGCCCCCCATATGATGCTCTCCTGTAAATTCATTGCAGACCTTTGGAAGGAGGCTTTAAGTCCTTGGAGCATGGACTTCGCTCCCCCTAATCACTGCTCATAACTGTTCTCCAATTGGAAGCGTATGTACCTTGGTGGCACTTCTCAGAATCCCCATATCAAAGAAGCTTGGCTCGCCCTTCCCAAATTAATCTGCTGGCACATATGGCTAGAAAGAAATCAAAGGATATTTAGGGATAAGAAGAGCGATCCCAAGATAACCTGGGTAAAAATTAAAATTCACCTAAAAGACTGTTTGGGAAACCAGCTAGACAGGACAGATCTAAGTGAACAAGAAATCGTATGGGGCGCCTCTCTTGATCTCCAATTCACTGATAGAGTTAGGACCCCCCCTCTACTAAAATATTGGCAAATCCGTCTTAAGGATACAGAATTTGCTGAGTTTTACATAAAGAAGGCGAGGAAAGCTCTCTTTTTTGACGGTGCAACAAAAGGAAATCCAGGTATTTCTGGAGCAGGTGGTGTTATTAAAAGCGCAGAGGGTAGAATTGAAACTAGATACGCTTGGGGAGTGGGCTCTAACACTAGCACTCAAGCTGAAGCACTAGCTCTTCTCTAGGGGCTCAAGATGCTCAAGTTCTTAGGAATCAAAGATGCAGTTGTATTTGGGAATCTCAGACTATTATAAAGGCCATTGTGGACAACTCCTCTCCTTCAGATTTAAGACTATCTAGAATGCTGAGCAGAATTAAGTCCCTGACAAACTCCTTTCAGAGTTTGGATTTCCTTCACATAAAGAGAGACAACAACAAAGAAGCTGATGCCGAAGCCAATAAAGCGGCTCTTCTCCCTCTCGGAGTTATTCTAAGAGACGGCGATGAAGGCTGGGATCCCATACCCTAATTGTTTGATAAAAAAATTTTACTGTCTAATATTGGAGCAGTTTGTTTGCATCTGCAAATTAGGAAAGATAGAAAAATCTGCAAGTAATATAGTATGCAAAATTCGCAGGCTCATTAGTGGGAAAGTCATATGGTTCCTGGTCGAGGCGATTTCTGAGCCCTCCCTTCCTCTTTGTAATCTGAATTGAGGCATTTTAGCCAAGAATTAATATATCATTCTAACTGTTTCTGTAAAAAAAAAAAGTCTTCATAGGGACTTTAAATGATAACATCCAACATGAGGTTCACCTTTGGGAACCTGATTCATTGGAGAAAGCATATAGGTTGGCAAGAAAAATTGAAAGCAAAATTATGGCAATAAGGAAGCCTACCACTTATAACTATAAAGATGGAATGGTTGTTTCTCCTAGCCTTTCACCACCTACAAGGTTGACACCAAAACAATTGGAAGAAAAAATAGCAAAAGGTATTTGTTACAATTGTGATAGAAAATACACAAAAGGTCATAAGTGTGTTAAGAAAAAATTACTTTACATAGATGGGGAAGAGGAGAAAGAAAAGGAAAAAGAAACGTCAAAAGAAGAGGATATACACCAGGAACCAATCCCATAGAAAGAATAAATGAAGTTGACCATACCTTATAATGCATTGACAGGAATTACCACTCCTCAAGCTCTCAAGATAGAAGGGCATATCAAGAAGAAAAAGGTAATAGTGTTGATTGATTCGGGAAGTACCCATAATTTTATTCACTCTAAGATAGCCAAGGAATTGAATTGATTCCTATATCTAGCACCAAAGTGTCAAGTAATGGTTGCAAATGGAGGAACCATAAAGTGTTATGAAAAGTTTCTTAATATAAAGCTATCCATGGGAGAATATGTCTTGAATAGTCCAATGCATTCCATTCCAATCGGTGGTGCAGATGTTGTACTAGGAGTCCAATGGCTACAATCTTTGGGTACGATAGCTTTTAATTTTCAAGAACTTTTCTTGAAATTTATTTGGGAAGGAAAGGAAGTTGAATTAAGGGGTATCGCAAGGAAACTATGAAAGATAATCAACTTTAACAACATGAAAAAGCTTATAAAGAAAGAATAATAGTGCATAATTGCACAATTATGTTCACTAGAGGTTCCCACATCGAAATCATCTATTTCTCCAGATCTCCAAAATGTTTTGGACAATCATTTCAAGGTATTTGAGACTCCCAAAGAACTCCCACCTATTCGTGATTATGATCATGCTATTCATTTTATTCCAGGAAGTGTTCCCCCAAACATTAGGCCTTACAGATATCCATATGCCCAAAAGAGTTAAATTGAATGTATGGTTACAAAAATGCTAGACGTTGGTATAATTCAACCTAGTCAAAGTTCTTTCTCTGCTCCAGTGGTATTGGTACACAAGAAGGATGGATCATGGCGCATGTGTCCAAATTATAGGGAGCTCAACAAGCTTACTATTAAAGATAAATTTCCCATTTCTGCGATTGATGAATTATTGGATGAATTACACGGAGAAATTTACTTTACCAAGTTGAATCTTTGTTCAGGATATTTTTCAAATCAAAATGAAGACTGAATACATTCTAGAAACAACATTTAGAACTCATGAGGGTCATTATGAATTTTTGGTCATGCCTTTTGGCCTTACCAATGCACCTTCTACATTTCAAGGTTTGAATTCCATTTTCAAACCCTTTCTTAGAAAATATGTGTTAGTATTTTTTGATGATATATTGATCTACAACAAGTCTTGGAAGGATCACGTTCAACATGTTGACAGGGTGCTCAAACTATTGGAGGAGAAACAATTATATGTAAAAATTTCCAGATGTTTCTTTGGAGTACAAGAGGTGGAATATCTGGGTACTCAATTGGCTCATAGCTCATCTTATCATCCTCAATCTGATGGGCAAACTGAGATAGTGAACAAATGTTTGGAAGGATATCTTCGTTGCTTTGTATCTGATAAACGGACACAATGGGTCAAGTGGTTGCCTCTGGCTGAATGGTGGTATAACACTTCCTTCCATACCTCAACAAAAATGACCCCATTTATGGCACTTTATGGATATTATCCACCGTCCATCACATCATCTTTAAAAGAAAATTCTAAGATTCAAGCGGTGGAAGATCACATTGAGCATCAACAAAAAGTTCTCAAACTCTTAAAGGATAAGCTCACTTTGGCACAAAATAGAATGAAACAACAGGCAGATCAACATCGCAGTGAAAGAACTTTTGATGTAGGTGACTGGGTATTTCTACGACTACAACCATACAAACAAATGTCCCTCAAGAAAGCTAAGAAGGATAATAAATTATTGCCAAAGTATTATGGTTCATATAAGGTGTTACAAAATATTGGTACTATGGCATACAAATTGGAGCTTCCTGCATCTTCTCGCGTGCACCTAGCTTTCCATGTTTCATGCTTAAAGAAGGTCATAGGTGAGAAGATCCCAGTTCAAACAATATTTCCAGAAGTTGACAAGGAAGGAAAAATCATATTGGAATCAGAAGAAGTCACAAAAACAAGAAATCGATAGCTATGAAATCAATCAATTTTAGAGTATCTCATCAAGTGGAAAAGCTTACCCGCTGAAGATTCCACATGGGAGGATGAGAATTTTATACATAAGCATCCAGAACTACTCAAGCTTTGAGGACAACACTTTTTGAAGGAGAGGGGCATGTTAGGTCCCTATACTACTAGTGTAACACCTTATTGTTATTAGTGCAACCCCCTTATTGTATTATTGTGCCCATATAGTCCCCATGTTATTATTATGCCCCATTGCAGCCCACTATTATTACTATTATTATTGTTGTGCCCCTACAATATTATTGTTATGTAGGCTCTGATTCTATTGGGACCCCTTAGTCTCCTATATATAGAAAAGAGGTATTCTCATTGTATCATCCAAGAATTGTTCATTTGTGTAATGTAAAGGAGGTTTCCCCCTCGAAGAGGTTGACTTCTAAGTCGTTGATCTATCTTTTCTGTCTTTTTGTGAGTTGGTTTCATAACACTTTATGAGGGAATGGACAACCTTTATATATAGAGGATTGTCCCTCCTCTAGGCTGACATTAGGCCGACATTTTGTCTTTGGGCCGACTTGACCATATCTTCATTATTTTCTTTGTTTAGGTTCTTGTGGAGGACATTGCTACATGGAGAGGACTTGCACTTGTCTTGGAGGTATTCCTTTGACCGTATACATAGTGTAACATGCCCTCAAAGGATCTTACATAAATACATCGACTCTTGACTTCCTAGAAGCACTTTAAACATGTGCTTGACCTAATTCAATGAGCAAGAAACTCATTGACAAATATCATAAAAATAATTTCTGTTTTCTTGAATAAATACAAAAGTCAAAATTACATTTATGAAGACTGAACCTAGTTACACTTACTTCAACACAACTTTCCATCCATTCCATGTTTTTTCTTCCTACATGTATATATATCTACACCAATTATTCCATTTGCATCAACACATATTGGCCTAAACCATTTCTTCCTTTTGTGTTTACTATGCTCATCATCCTCTGTGCATACCCAATCAAGCATGCATCATGATGTTCTCACATTAGTGTGATGCATTTTTTATATAAATGTTCTAAGACTCAATTACAAAAACTATTTGCCTTCGATAATGGTCTTAGGTGATGTTTAACATTCTTGGTTGTAGGTGCACAAAGAAAGTGTTAAATTGTACTTGAGTAGAATTGAAACTTACACATAAACTTTGGAGGTGGCTATGTGTGTTGTTGTTACCACTTAATTGTGGAGGTTTATGGGTACCCCCCTTGAACCTAATCAATGTTCATGGTGTGTGGGTTGCACATGTTGTCACATGCCTCTAATATTTTGGCAAATTCTATCTATTGCTTTGCCAAATGGATTCCAAACCTCATCAAGGTTAAACCTTCCTTCCATTTTCCTTGTCATTCCCATTCTACACTACGTTGTTCCCTTCATTAATGCCTTTGACAATGAATACTTTCCTTGGGTCTATAGGTAAACTAGAGCTATGCAATCCCACGGTCTCTATGTTGAATTCTTGAAGGATAAGTTTGTATTACTTTTATGCGAGTGGATTAATGAATGAGTGAGCTTTGAAAAACATCAAGTGGAATTTGGTTGAATATGAATTTTGGATGTTTAGTGGTAGGTAATCCTTGCTTTAGGGATAACAGGGTGGGGACTCTCAAAGTGTTACTAGAACATTCCTAAGACCCAAACATCTCTTCATTCATTGAAGGTTGACAAGGGGATATATGGAGAATTGACTTAGCTATGGGTTTATAAGGAGACACAATATTGTTTTTTTTTTTTTTTTTTTTTTTTTTTTTTTTTTTTTTTTTTTTTTTTTTTTTTTTATTGAATCTAGGTTTATAAGAATATATATAGAGGGTTGATTTCTCCTAGTTAACTAAGGGTTTCCAATGAGATATATGGAGCGTTAACTTCTCCTCACTCTCCACAAGGGTTTTTAATAAATCTATGGAGGTTGAATTCAATGTTTTAGTTTAGTGTTAACAAGGAAATATATGGAGAGTTAACATTCGGCCTAAGTGAGATGGAATAATTACCCTAGATGTAAAGATTTTCAAGCTTTTATTAGAACAAAGTATTTCCCCCTAGTGGCCCTTTTAAGATGACCTTTTAATACCTCACTTGAGAAAAGTATTTACCCTTTTTGATTTGGATTAGATCACTATATCATTTTTCATCTATCTCGATGTTTTTAGAGTGAAAAAAAAGGAGGAATAAACTTGCACGATCATTTTAATGATGGTCCTAATTTGGAAAATTATGGGAAAAGATTTTCCAAACCCATTATGAGGCCTTAAATGACAACTTTTTTTGGTCCCTATAATTCTAGTGTATTCCCTCATTATTATTAGTGTAGCTCTTTTATTGTTATTGTTGTACCCCATAGAAGCCCACTATTCCCTCATTGTTATTAGTGCAACCCCCTTATTGTTATTGTTGTGCCCCATATAAGCCCACTATTTTTATTTTGGTGCCCTTACATTATTATTGTTATGTCGACTCTGATTATGTTGTGACCCCTTAGACTCCTATATATAGAAAGGAGGTTGTGTCATTTGAATCATCCAAGAATTTTTCATTTGTGTAATGTAAAGGAGGTTGCCCCCTCGAAGAGGCTTATTTCTAAGTCGTTGATCTATCTTTTCTATCTTTTTGTGAGCTGGTTTCATAACATAAACTTACTATGGACCAAGATTCCATTGTATACACATTGATACATTTCCAAGGGTGCAAGAATATCCTTAACTGGAGCTTGTATGAAAAAATTATGCCACCTACAAGTTGACTTGTCGTGTTGACCACCATGGTATGAGTGGATGCCATGCTGGTCCTCTTACTCATGCATATGGGGCTAGTGACACATGGACTTTGAAGGAGACTTTAGAAGGTTCAAACCCATAACTCTAATTGAGGGTTGAGGGAGTCAAACCTTACCCCTACTTGGCTATCGGGTTATGTCAAATACTAGGCCACTAGGAGGAGTAGGGGTTCCATTCTATGCATTGTATTCCCCCCCATAATTTAACAGAACAATTAGGAGTGAGAGGTTAGAGAGAAAAATAGAGGTGGTTTAGATTCTATAGCATCCATACAAGCTAAAAGTCTCAAGCAACTAGAGAAAAGAGAGCAGAGCGACCTCACCTTCAAGCTAGGGTTTCTCCCGTAAGGGTTTCCTAGGGAAAATCTTTGTGTCTATTGTAGACGGTGTGTCTATTTCTCTCTCTTTTCTGTTTCTCACATTTTAGTTGATTTAATTAATTAAGCAAAAAATCAACTAACTAAAAATTTGGAATTTAAGGAAAAATTAACAGTAAAGTTTTTAATATTTTTATAGATAAGTTGTAATGAATTATTTTAGTGGAATATACATGGTAGTTTATAGATCACTTTCAATTAAGACTTTACCATAATGAACTATATTTCCAAACCATGAGTACCACAAAGATCTTTAGAGTCCAAACCATGAACCTGTACGCAAGGGCCCTTCATAGAGTTCACTCAATTCGAGGGAGGTAGTTCATTAACAACAACATTATGTTGTATTATATGAGTAACAATAGGAATTTACAGGGTAAGTTCCTCAGACAGAACACCAAAGGACACCGCTCACAAACAGATCACAGATCAATACACCAATATTGTTGATGTGGTTAAAACCCTCAAAGAGGCAAACAGTCCACGACCTGAGCCAACGTGGCCACTTCAGGGAATTTATTAATAAAAGAATGAAAATTTACATAAGCTTCTCTCATGAACGGTTACCCTACAAATGACCCTCCATGCTCTTTAAATAGAGATCATGGACCAATCGGGTGTTAAGCCACAGATCAAGTGCTGGTAATACCGAGGAGAGAATGAACCGTCGGATCACTACATACTGTGACCATCATATTGTAAGTTACAAAAGTACATAGTAAAGAAACACACTTTACCTAACTCTACACTAGACCAAGTAAATTAACTATTTCCCTTGTTAATTTGGTGGGTATTCTTTGGCATTAAGGTTTTCAACTAAGGCTCTTAGGACCCAACAATGTCTTTTATTTGATGAATATCACAATTGTGACAATGTTACTAGTCCTTGGAGTTGTGATGATGTTATTGATCTTAGAAGTTGCGATGGTAAGGGAATACTTATCTTCACTATGAGATATGATATATATACACAAATTTTGAATCACATCATCCATCTTTTGTATACTGCACTCCCCCAACCAAAGGGTGATAGTGAGAAGGGAATCACTTAGCATGTTTTCATGTCGAGTATTAGTGGGCAATGGTGGCATTAATGAATCAACCAATATTCATTTGAATTGTCAAAACGAATCTTGATTGGGTAGTGAATATTCCTTATCTTCGCTATGCTCGACCATAGAAAACTAACTCATCCTTCACAAAAACAATATAGTTGCTTAATCAATATGCAATTATTTTTAGTCTTCAAGATTTTCCATCCTAAAATGTCTCTTTGTGTACTAAATGTATCACAATCACAATAGAAAGAATAATTGAATTTTATAGTTAATTTCAACATTTTTTACATGTGATATTCTTAGGGGAGTGTGAGGACTAATGTGTAGTAAATTGCACAACATGTAAACTAATTTGTAGGCCGGGAACAAGTTCCCTTTATAAATATGCCACATTGTAAGGTTTTATCCTCATAATCAATAATGAACTATAATATGCTCTGTAAGGGGGCAAACTTTCATCCTTACTAAATGCTTCTAAATCATGAACTATTAACCTATTTTCTTAAATCTAAAAAGAATTTGGAAACATGTTCCCTTTATAAATATGCCACATTGTAAAATTTTCTCCACAACTATAATATGCTCCTTATAAATTTGCCACATTGTAAAGTTTTCTTCTCATAATCAACGATAAACTATAATATGCTCTATAACCAAACAACTAAATGCTTCTAAATCATTATCTATTAATCTATTTTCTTATATCTAAATTAATATATTAATACTTACCCCAAACCAAAAATCTATTTTCTTATATCTAAATTTTTTTTTCTCTCAATTAATATATTAATGCTTACCCCCAAACCAAGAAAAACATTTCAACTCTCCATAGTATACCAACCCCCAATATCTCCTATACTCCATTATCACTAAAGTTCATAAATAGTGGTCACAAGTCCCCCCCTCCATATATTTATACATAACTATTTATACTACATAATGAAAAACCTAAACTATATGCATATCTATATATAATTCTAATAAAATAAAAAGAAAAATACATCACCCATATATTCTAAAACCCCCTTTAAACCCTCAGTTCATCTCGAAATCTCTTCATCCTTTCCTCATGGCGACGTGGTAGCGAAGGGTTTGCACAGGTATCTTGGGTAGTGTACTTCGCCCTGCCATTGACGCAGCCAAGCATTTTCTCCAGCAATGGCCTTCACTGTCCACTGCGGAGTGGACCGCCGGCCGTCCAACCTCCAAAACAGTAACACATTCGCTCAAATCCCACTCGGCTTACTTCAAAGCTCACGCACTCATTCGAACACTCGCAAAAAGGTAATAATAACTCGTCCTTCAAGCCTTCGCAGCAGAAACTTTGGGGATACGACGCTCTGGTCTACTTACAGATCCAAGCGAAACATTTTCATCGTCAGAGCCATTAATGAAGGGGGCATTGCAGCACGGAATGGAAATGGGAACGGGAAGGAAAATGTGGAGGAGGATTTAACCTTAAGCAGAGTTTGGCAGGCAGTTGGCAGAGCAGTGGATAGAATTTGTCGGAAATTTCAGAGGCAGTTGAAAGAGGAAACCGGGATCGATATCGAACAAATTGATGCAAGAATTGCAGATTCTTCAAGGAAAGTAGAAGAGTACAAGCAGCAAGGCATTCAGAGTGTGGAGAAGCTAAGGTTTCATCTCTGGCCTCGGTTTGTCGCCTGGAATCAGTTGGAGCGGTGGAAGGTACCTTACCTGCATCTTGTTCTCTTGAAATTAGGACAATAGAAATCAACTAGGGCCAATTTTCAGGTGTAAGTCAATTTGCAGCTTCGCACTACATTGGATTGGGAAATACAGTCGTCAGTTTTTGCTTCCTTCAACTATAATACCATACGATTTGGACGGGGAAAATTTGCTCCCAAATAATCCAATTCTAGAAAAATACGGGAGAATACGTGTCACTAACTCAGCCTGTAATATATATATATATATATATATATATATATATATATATATATCACCTTTTATTTTTATTTTTTTTATTCTAAATTCTAATTGGAATTTTAATGACGTTCACGAGACCCAGCGGTCTAAGGGTCCTAGAGCTTCAAACCAAACAAAACATCACATTTTCAAGTCTCCCTCTAAAACAACCCTTTTGCCATCAATCTTGATCAAGAAATTCACAATTTTGTAAAGCCTTGTTTCTTCTAACAGCTCGCTCAAACTGTCCACTTTCAGATTGCTTTCAAACTGATTACGAGTGTCCTCATAAGTCGGACATTCCATGATGAAGTGCCATTCTGTTGCAACCGCTCCGTTACTACAGAAGGTACAAGTTTTTTCTTCCCACTCTTCCTTGGGGGTTATCCATTACCTTTTTCACACCTAAGATGGTGAGATCCAGTCCCTAGTTGTGCTATTAAAATTTTAGCCTTTCCCTTGATTGAGGCACTAAAATAAGTCTTTTCATCATATGATTGTGTTGGGTTGAAATTTTTGATATATAGTGTTTTTTTTGGCCAACTTGTTTTTCCCACATGGCATTCCCACATGGCAGTACTGAATTTTTCAACCACTCAATTTATTTATCTCCTCTTTAGAATTAAAACAATCTTGCCAATTAATTCCCCATTTGCTCATCCATTTGTCATTTTGCTTCCTCCAAGTTTTCTTCCTACACTTTAGTTCCTTTGTGTTAAATTTGGAAACTAGGGCCAAACTCCGCCTTGGACAGCTCATATGATGAAGCTGATATTTTTATTGTATTCCTCTTTCCGATAGGTGTAGGACTGATCTAAAGATGATCTCATTCTAACATGTACAAATGGAATTATGAATTTATTTTTTTTATGGACAAATTGTCAGGTTGGCTAGCAAACTAATGTAGGCTCAGAAGTCCCAAAGTAATGTCTTTTCATCTTCCACGTTGCATATAAATAGAAGGAGCATCTCCCTCATTTGGACACCCATTCATCACTCACATATCTCTCTCTCTCCTCATCTGATTGGGTGTACGGATTTCTGGGCAACCTCTCTCCTCCACACGTGTGAAGGACAGTTTGTGATTTTTTGTTTCATGCATTGACCAAATTGCAAAAGGTTTGACCAGCATTGACCTGGCAGCAGTTGACTTTGTTTGACTGTGATTTTCTTCGAGAAAATTTTGTTTGGGCAGGCCGCATTTATGGGCACAGATTTCAAGGCATTATGAACTATTTGACCAGTGTTGACCGCAGGTTTGACTCTGTGTTGACCGAGTTTGATTGATATTTTCGGCACTGTTTTGGGCTGATTCAGGTTGTCCTTGGAGGCTGAATTGACTGGGGTTGACTGAGCTACTTTGGAGGTGTAATTCTGCTAAGTTGACCAACGTTGACTTTCTGGTTAGGGCATCCTGTTGACTGCAGTTTGACTGTGACTGGGCAAGTGAATTTTGTATATTGTACTTTCTCTCTGCTGAACTTTTGAACAATAATAAGAAGAATTGATCAAAGGGTTTCCCCACATTGGGGTTTGTCCCTGGGATGTGCCACATCTTGTGTCCTCTTGTCTTGGCTTCTCTTCTACTTTTTATTTATGTTCTATTTGCATTTACTATCATGATAATGTGATTGCCAATTTGGAAATTGATATTGGGCTATAAGAAAAATTAAAGTAAATTGCTCTTAAGCATAGAACATACCATTGTTATCTAAAATTAACATGCTATCAGAGCTGAGGTGAAGACAAAGCCCAAGCAAGAGTGAAAAGAGCAATCATTGAGAAGAGCAATCACTGATATTTGTTGGACAAGGACAAGAGTCAATGGCCTCCGCATCTTACTATAAGCCTGATGACAAGCTCAATGATAGGTCTGATTATCATGCATGGAAGATTTCTTTTGATTTGACTTTGGAAGAGCAAGATGTTATGGACTATGTGTAGGGAAAGATTATTGAATCTCCTTCAAATGGACTGGCTGCCACTAAGACAAAGTACAAGAAAGGTGAAGTCAAAGCAAAGAATATTACCAGGGATTCTATTACCGAACATTTGGTTGCATACATCTCCGATTTGAACACATCTAAGGAAATGTATGACAAGTTGGTTGGCATGTTCAAAGTTAGCAATGCAAACCAAGTTCTCTTCCTCAAGAACAAGTTGAAGGACATAAAGAAGGAAAGAGGTGAAGATATCCAATCCTACTTCATGAGGATTATCGACATAAAAAATGATCTTCTTTCAATTGGAGAAGTTATTGCTGATAGGGAGCTCACTTGGAGGTCTCCCTCGTAAATGGCATATGTTCAACACTACTATTCTCAACAATGATAGGATTCCAGGTTTTGATGACTTGTTGACTAGATGCACTCAAGAAGAGACGACGATGATGGAGAGAGACATGCCTTCAAATAAGAATGATTCTACTACATTCTCTGCTCATGCTAAAAAGAAGAACAATGTAGGTTCAAAAAAGCAATGTCAAGGAAGACCAGGATTCAAAGATGGAAGAAATGGAAGATGCTTCATTTGTAACAGGTTTGGCCACTATGCCAGGGAGTGTCCTAATAGAAGGGATACACCTCATGATGATGACAACAACAACCACAACAACTACAGGGGCAACAACAATCAACAGAATGATAGATTCAACAACAAAGGAAAAATGAATGCTTCCACTACTCAACATGGAAATGGTCGGCCTCCCAAAAGATCAAGAAACTCTAGGTATGATGAATCTAATGTTGTAGATAACAAGAAAAAAGAATTTCATCTTATATTTGCCCTCTCTACTGCCTCTCCTCCGGATACCTTGTGAAATTGGTTGATTGATACTGGTGCCTCAAGGCGTTTTACTAGGTATAAGAAAGCTCTTTCAAATTGATAGAAAATGATACAAATTTGGAGATCATTCTTGGAGACAATGTGTAAAGTTTTGTAGATGTTCTATGCTAAGAGCAATTTCACTTTTCTCACAGCAATCATACAAGTAGTTAAGCAAAATGCAGATAGAACATATAAGCAGATCTTACAGAAGACAAATCAGAAACAGGAAAAATGTGTGTTCGTTTCGGCGGTCAAGAGGATGCTTCAACCAGCAAAGTCTCCTTTGGTCAGCCAGCCCAGCATGTGTCACAACAACCTTCCAACCAGTAGATGAGTCAACCCAAGTCAATTCTACAAAAGTCAACGCTGTCCTGAAAAGTCAACGCAGGGGCAGCAAGCTAAAAGTCAACGCAGCAGCAAAACGGTCAACCCTTTGACCTCGATTTTTGTGCCAGCTAGTACGGCCTTCAAAAATCGAACCTTCCACCAATTTTCAGCTTGATTGGACCAAGCGTTGACCAAAGTCAACGCTGGTCAAACTTTCTGCGAAACCCTAGCAGCAGAAAACCCTAGCAGCAGAAAAATCCGTACGGTCTGTCCTCTTCGTCCTTCCCACGTGTGGCTGAAATTCGTCCTCCAGGTAGCTTGTACTCTTTAGGATGAGAGAGGAAGATGTGAGTTGAGTTGTGATAAAATTCTCTCCAACTTTTCCTGTATATATATCCATCAATGAGGGTATGTGACACATCTGTTGGGCATGTGAGCCTACATTACAAAACTGGCTGACCTTGCACATATAATTTATTAAGAATAATAAATTCAAAATATAAGTTCTGCTCATCAGATTAAGACTATTTTTATATGGATTTTACACCTCTCAGAAAGAGGAATCCAAAAAAAATATTAGCCTCTTAATCTGAGCATCAGAACATGGAGTTTGGACCTAGTTTTCCAAATTTAACACTCCCTCTCAACTAGGGAGAACTCCATCTATTAGTGCAATCAACATCGTGAGTCATCCCGCCGAAACTTGCTTTGCTGGCTTCTTTATTTCAGAACAGAAGTGGGTCAGTCACAAAGACATCATCCCCCGACTGACATAATCAGTCCAGAGGTCCCAGACCTCACAAATCTTGATCCCAGATCAAGTGGTTGGACCATGCCATCCTAGATAGAGAGTACGGCAATCTCTGATGCGTCCATCAGTCTTTGCTAATAGTCTCTAGCTTTTCCACACCTCATTGGCCAAATGAGAGGTACTTCCCATGAGCCCTAACTCAATGGGTAGGATGCATACGGGGCACAGATAAATGAGTGGCGAACCAGCTCAATAATCACAAGGGTGGGGCAGAAGCATTATGAGTGCTTATAGCTCCGAGAAGCTATTCCAAAGCCCCCCAGAGCTCCCAGAGCTCATCGTCCAACAGGACCCACATCATAGGGTCTTTCCACGACACCAAGACTCTCACGGAAGGTTAGGAACTTGACCTTCCCCAGGGGCTTAGTGAGAATATCCGCGACTTGCTCATCAGTTCCTAATGATCGAGCCTTATGGCGCCTCGCTGTACCATATCCCGGATAAAGTGGTACCTGATATCAATATGCTTGGATCGGTCGTGGAACACAGGATTCTCAGTCATACGAATCCCACTCTGATTATCACAGAGTATCACAGT
>APFE030013133.1:35838-60628 GCA_000404065.3 Pinus taeda
GGACACTTGCATTATTTTCTCGGTCTTCAAGTCTTGCAATCCAAGGAAGGTATTTCCCTTTCCCAATCCAAGTATGCCTGTGATCTTCTACACTATTTTCACATGGAAGACTGTAAGCCAGCGCCTTATCCGTTTCATTCTGGAGTCAAACTTTCAGTCACTTGTACATCCCCTGAAGTTGATGCTACCTTATACCGTCAACTTGTAGGAAAACTTTTGTATCTAACCCATACACGTCCTCACCTTTCCTTTGTTGTTGGCCTTGTTGGTCGGTTTATGCAAAACCCACGTGAAAGTCATTGGAAAGCAGCTAAAAGAATACTTCATTATGTTTGAGGTACCATTTAGTTTGGAATTCATTACAGTGCTAAAGAATCTCCTCTATTGGTTGGTTTCACTGATTCCGATTGGGTTGGTGACACTGATGATCGAAAGTCTACTGCCGGTTATGTGTTCACTCTTGGTTCAGGACCTATTACATGGGCTTGCAAGAAAGAAGGTGTCATTTCTCTTTCTTCAGCAAAAGCAGAGTATCGTGGTGCCGTAGAAGCTAGTAAGGAAGCCTTGTGGCTTCGTCAAATCCTATCAAAGTTTGGCTTTCAGCAGCAACATCCATCTACACTTTGGTGTGGTAATCAAAGTGCCATTCAACTATGCAAAGATCCAGTTCAACATTAGCGTAGAAAACACATTGAACTACACATGCACGTCATCAGAAAGCTCATTCATGACCATGTTCTTGAAGTGCAATATTGTTCAACAGATGATCAAGTTACAGACATCCTTACAAAGTCTCTCACAGAGGCGAAGTTTACTAAACTTCAATTTATGGTTGGAGTTCAGGAAGTTGTCACTAAGGGGGGATAGGCTCTAGTGCCTCCTTCCTTCTCCTATTGTGTCATATTTGTAAATCTTTCAATCCTATCCCAAGTTGTTCTTAAGGGGGGATGTTAGGATATTCCGACACATAGGAAATAGTTAAGTTCAACTTGGTCTAGTATAGAGTTAGGTAAAGTGTGTTTCATTACCGTTGTACATTTTGTAACTTACAATCCGACGGTCACGATATGTAGTGATCCGACGGTTCATTCTCTCCTCGGTATTACCGACACTTGATCCGTGCCTTGACACCCGATTGGTCCATGAATTCTATTTAAAGCGCATGGAGGGTCATTTGTAGGTTAACCGTGCATGAGAGAAGCTTATGTAAATTTTCATTCTTTTATTAATAAATTTCCTGTAGTAGCCACGTTAGCGCAGGTCGTGGACTGTTTTCCTCTCTGAGGGTTTTAACCACGTCAAAATACTGGTGTATTGATCTGTGATCTGTTTGTGAGCGGTGTCCTTTTGGTGTTCTGTCTAAGGAACTTACCCTGTAAATTCCTACAACTATAGGAATAGTAGTGGTAGTAGCTATCTCAATGCTAGTCAATTTCAGCTATATTAAATTGTCCAATTCATTCTCCATTTATTTAGATTTTGCATTTAGTTTAAGAATGAGATCCATCATTTCATCCTACTAGGTTTGGCTCTCTAGGAACTCCTTGGTATATGGATGTTCATAAGGAGGCAACTTCAGTTGTTTCTTCAAGGAAACAATGTCTTCATTTTTCTTCTTTATGAGCTTTTATGCTGCCTTGATATCATTTGAACTATATCCAATCTTAATAACCAAGTCCTCCAGTGACTTGATTATGTTATCCTTGGCCTGTGAGGATGCCTTTTCTACTTCAAGTTGTGTTGTGATGTTGTTTAGAGAACTTTGAAGTTTCTACCTAATAATTGCTTTGTTAGTGATTTTCGAGTAAATGATTTCACCTGCCTGCTTATCAAATTCAATTTTATCAATAGGGTGAACATCCCTAGCCACAACTTCAAACTCTATCTTCTTATAATCTGTTGATGTTTTAGGCTGCTAGATTGTAGGTTGCAAAAAGGTCATTTGAATTTTACCAGTTTTAATGTCAAAAGCTGACATCAACCTCTTTTGATTGCTAGGATTCTGTTGAAGTACTAAGCATATGCTTCAGTTTTCAATGCCTCATTCCTCAACTTTATTTCTTTATGCTTCTCTTTTATATATTTCTCTTTATCCACTGGTTTGCTGGATGAAGAGACTTCAATACTAAGCTATTTTTCAATAATCTATGTATTTGAGGTGGAAGGTTTATGGGTTTCCTCTAAAACGGCTAGAGCTCTATTATTTTTAACCATTGTGTCAGTATCAATGTTTTCAACTGTCTCAGTGGTCTCTTCTTTCTCATTTACAATAATAAGCTTAAGCTTCTTCCCGTACATGATTTCAGACCTATCATTTGTAGTATCCATTTTGGAGCTAGAACCTTCTTCCCTGGTTCTTTTTACATTTTTGTTCTGAATGGCTGGAGTTTGTAGAATGGGACTAATACCCATTTGTTCCTATAGGGTTGGAATCTGTAGAAAGGAACTAGCATCTATCTACTTTTCCACATTTATTAAGGTATTTTCCAACCACACTAACTGGTTAGCATATCTTTCAATGTCTGGCCTAGACTCATGCATAAAAGGGCTTAATTTGAGTTTGAGCCTTAATTTGTTTATGACTCCATTAGGGTCATACTGCCACATGAAACTACTATTGAACTCCATTTGCTGTAAAATTTTCTCTGCTTCTTGTCCATCTTCCCTATTATTACAAATAAAAGAGCCCAATTGGTTTTTGGTCTTGAACTGTGTTTTCTTCCTAGCTGGCATAAAATTGACATCATCTGAGTCTATGATCTACCTGAAATATTCTAATGCAAATATTCTCATGGGGAGATATCTAGGAAGCTTGTAGGGAGTGAGCTAGCATCCATATATCCTGATTTCAATGTGGTCTTGGTATGGATACTAGTCTCCTACTCTATTGGTTTTAGACAACTGCAAAACTCTTTTTATCTCATCACTAATCCTGGGTTGATTGATATTGGTTAACACATTTACAATTGGATGAACAAAGGAATCAATGAACCCCTTATAACTAAAAACAGTGGAATATTTTTGGATCAATGGTGTCCAAAAGATGACAGGTCTTGGTTGTCCCTCAGTGTCCAATTTTTGGAAGTTGACTGGAAACTTGTTTGATTGGAAATATAGGAACATTTGGAACAATACTGAAGAGTATTTGAATACTCTTTCATTTGGTAGTCTAATCAATTGATCATGGATTTTGTTTGCCAAGAACTAGGCAAAATTGAAATTGTTGTTGGAGGCTTGTCTAGGCAAAAAATAGAGAGGAAAGAAAGTACAGGGTCATCTACAAATTCATTAGTAGTATACCCAAGGATATAAGATATCATGGTTACAATTTGTCTTTCCCTCTCAAAGAAAATGGTGGGAAAGTATGGAGGACTGTTTGTAGGAGTATGAGACTTTTCTAGGATGAAATTATGAAATATTTGAGCCCTCTTGGGAAGTTCCAACTTTATATAATGTTCAAGTATGTTTTCAATGGAAAATGGGCTTTCATTTGGGCTTGGCTAGACATACAACATATGATTTATTGACTCTGCAATTATGGTGAATAAAATCTGTTGGTCAGGAGAGACTATGGCTCTTTGACTTGGGATATAGCAAGCTTGGCAGAAATGGATGATTTCCGGGAACAAGTATTTGGGAAAATTTGATTCCAATAGGTGAATGTCATCATTTTGGTTAAGGAATTTATCTTTATTCCAGTAGTGGAGTTTTAATATATGGCTAGAGGTGGATGTGTATTTGATCTAGAAATCCCTATCAGCCAATGAGAAGTGATCAATGTCAAGGTGAGGGGTTTGCAGGGGTTTCTCATTGAGAATGCTTTGGGAAGCCATAATTTGATTTATTATATTGAATTACTCTTTCTCTGGCTTTTAGGAGTAAAGTTAGAAGCTCTGGAAGAGTGGGAAGGGTGAATACAGTCTGCAGAAAAGGGTTTCTTTGGATGCACAATGAGTTCTTCAGTTTGGCAAGGTTTTTTAATTAATTTAACTAATTAACCTTAAATAAATAGTGTGTAGAGCTTAATTATAGGAGCATTCTAGTTCCTTCAAGAATACCTAGAAAAATGATGATTAAGTGTGCAGACAGGGTTTTGTGGTAGTAGTAGATGTTTTTGAGGCTTCAATTGTCTGTGTGCTGCTTCAATTTGGAGTCGGCAGGGTCTTAAGGTTGCAAATGGGTAGAAAACAGTTGAGCAGGGTTCCCGAGTGTTGGAATTAGTTAACAGAGGTATTTGCAACAAAATGAGTGAAAAGAGTGAAAAGGGGGATTTTTTTGGTTTTTAACCAATAGTGGTTAAATTTGGGCGCGGGATTAATAAACGAACAATGGGTGGTTTTATGCAATATTGCACCACTTTTCGATGGAGGGTAGTATTTTTTGAGAGCACGTGATACAACATGTTGCTGCCATGTAGCGAAACAATGTGTGGCCAAAACCACGAATCTTGCGTGCTTTTGGGATTTTAACTGTCGGAAGATGGGAGTGCACAATATGGATATGGTTCATTGGATCTGGAGGTGGGATATTGGAGGGCTATCACATGGCAGAGTTGTAAGGACTGAGTCGGAGTGTGGTTGGCGAGGCCCGGGGATAAATAATGTGGTGGGTTTAATATATTCAAAGGTTTAGTGAGGGTCGAGGAATTATAACATGGGGGTTAAATACATAAAGCAGGACTAAAGGTTAGGAAATAGCTTAGGATAAAGGGGTTTAGTGGGTTTTTAAGGGGAAAAGTATTATTTGTGATGGGAATGGGTTTCATACTAGGGAAAGGGGTTTTGGGAAGGGGAAATGGGATGAAATAAGGGGGAAAGTGAAATGAAAGGGAGGGTATATTTTTACAAGGGGAAATGAAAAGGAAATTGTGCTTAGGAATGAAGAAGGAAAAAAATTAGGGAATGAAAGGTAATGAAGGGATAATGAAAGGGTAATTAATAAACTAAACATGAAGAGGTTTAATGAAACGAGGGGAAATTAGTGAATAAGCTTTAGTGGATGTCCTTTTTCTTTGATAATTCCTCTTGAACATGAAACATAGGATTAAGTATGATGAAAGTGCATTTGAGCTAGCAACCCTGTTCATTCCAAAAATTCTTTTCCCTACCCTTTATTTATCCTAGCATTTATTCTTCATTTGTTGGTGCATTTGAGCTTGCTGACCCTTTATTTCTTTTTCTTTGATAATAAAACTATGTAATTCTAACCTTATAACTTCAAATGGCTCAGATTAAACTGATGAACACATTATTATTCTCTACCTAACTACTGATCTGCCAAGATTAAGTAGTTTGGATAGATATTTATTCTCTATCTATCAACATGAAATTTAAAGCATGAATGAATCAAGATTAAACTATTTGACCATCATGGATTGTGGCATTTTTGACAAGTTGCACGCAACCTTATTTTGCAAAGTAAAGTGAAAAGGAGTGGCATTTGAATTTGCTCACTTTCATGATCTATTCTTATCTGTTTTTGGGGTTCATATTTTATATCTTTTTGATCTTTTTCATTCTTTTGGTCCTTTGATTATTATTTTAGGACTTCACCCTCTTTACATTTTTTGTTTTTAATATGGGAAAACATTTTGCAAAAATCAAAAGTATGTATTATAGGACTAATCATAGTCAATTCAAAATTATGAATCCTATTATTATAAGACCTTAGCAGTGGCTCCACATGGGGATGGCATTTCCTGGTGAGATGTAAAGAACTTTAAGATCAGTAACCTCTGAAACTTTGACTGTTGCTGCCTTGTAACTGCTTCTCTGTGATCTGCTTTATTCATACATATGATGCTACACCTTTCAAAGCTTAGGGCCTTCTATTCAGGCTTTAACCTCAAAAGATAATCATCCAATCCAATCTAAACTTTGCAATGTTATATACAATTAGCAAAGTAAACAAAAGAACTAATGTTAATCTGGGGACAAGTAATGCTTTAGCATTCTACCATTGGTTGGTCCACCTGGTAGATCTGTTCCATTTGATTTCCTCAAGAAAAATTCATTGTTACCTCTGTAACCACAAATTATATAAAGGGCCTTTCCATAGGAAATTAAATTTACCATGTTTACGCTTTTCTTCTCTTCTAGAATCCCATTTGAGAACTTTAAGATTAGTACCTTTGAAACTTTGATTGTGGTTGCCTTGTAACTGTTTCTCTATGATCTTCTTTATTGATACATATGATGCTACACCTTTCAAAGCTTAGGGCCTTGTCTACAGGCTTCAACCTCAAAAGATAATCATTCAATCCAATAAAAACTTTTCAATGTTGTATACAATTAGCAAAGTAAACAAATGAACTAAAGCTAATCTGGGGACAAGTAATGCTTCAACATTCTACCATTGACTGGTCCACCTGGTAGATACGTTCCATCTAATTGCCTAAAGAAAAATGCATTGTTACCTCTATAACCATAAATGATATAAGGGCCTTGCCATAGGAAATCAAATTTACCATGTTGACCCTTTTATTCTCTTCTGGAATCCCATCTGAGTACTTTGTCACCTATGTAAAAATCATCAGCTTTGGTTTCCTTATCAAAAATCTTTTTGATTTTATCTTAGATCACTTGGGATTTGACATAGACTTCTTCCTTGGTTTGTTGCAAATGTATCGTCTGATTTATCCTCGTTTGGATATAATTTGGTTCTACTTGCAACTCTTGAATCGTTTTCATCACTGGTACTCCTAAAGAAGATGGAAAGACAACATCCATTCCATATACTAGTTGATAAGGAGATGTACCAATGGACTTTTTGGTAGTTAGTCTGTCTGCCCATAAGGAATTAACCAACTTTTTGTTCCAGGTCTTCTTATTGACTTCTAACAGTTTCTTGATGATATTTACAAGGATTTTGTTTGAGAATTCTGCAAATCCATTACCTTGAGGGTAGAAGGCAGTGGAATGGCCAAGGGTAATGTGATATCTGTTTCAAAGGTTTACCATTTTCTTGGATTTGAAAGAAACTGCATTATGATAAATGATATTTTGTGGGCATACAAACCTAGAAAGGATGTTGTCCTCAAGGAATGAAATCATGACAGAGTCTGTGGTTTCTCTAGAAGGGATGACTTCTTTCCATTTAGTAAAGTAGTCAGTGGCTATCAAAATCCATTTATGCTAGGCTGAGGAGGGTGGGTGAATTTCCCCAATGAGGTCTAAACCCCATTGTTGAAAAGGGATTTCTGTTGAGATGGGTTTGAGGGGTAATTGCAAGTGTTTCTTCTTTCCTTCAAATATTTGGCATTTATGTAGGAGGTCACATATTTTTGGACACCTACAAAAAGGGTGGGCTAGTAAAAACCTGCCCTTAAAATCTTATTAGCAGTTGTTTTCCAGTATAGGTGTCCTCCACAATCTCCTAGATGAAATTCTTGCATAACTTTGTCAACTTCATCTTTTAACAAACAATTCAACAAAATTCCACCATTATCTTTCCAAAATAAAGCATTAGCTTGATACAATATTTAATTTATTTCATTTTCAAGAATCTACCTTTAGTTCTAGCTAAACCAGGAGGAGCTTGTAAGTTTAGTAAAACAAATATGATATTTTCATACCAAGGTGAATCTGTGAAAGCTTCACTAATTTGTGGAGTCGCCATATCTTCCTGATCATCTAGGGCACCAATGAAATTTATATCTAAGGCCTGACGGTTCAATTTAGCCATGAGTTTAGCTAAACCTTGGCCTTTGATAAGTTTTGTAGGCTTTATTTCAATGTCATATTCCAAAATAGTGGCAATCCATTTTCCTCTCTTTCCTTCAAGCCCATCCTTTGTTAAAATGTCCTTTACTACTGAATTTGGAACATATGCAATGATGTGTGAGTATAGAATGTACACTCTGAAATCTTTAATAACATTTACTAAAGCAAGTGCTTGTTTTTCCATTATGTTGTACTTTAGTGTAGCATCTCTCAAATATTTGCTGAAAAATGCAATAGGTTGCTCATAACCTTGATCATTCTTTTGCAACAAGACTACTGCAATAGTATATTCTGAAGCAAAAGGAAAAATTATAAAATCTTTTTTGAAATCAGGACTTATGAGGATAGGTGTTTTAGTAAGGGTTTATTTGATTGCCTCAAAAGACTGCTTAGCCTCTACTGCCCACTTAAGTGCTGAATCTTTCTTTAACATGTTATTCAATTCTCTGATTAGTTATACTAAGTTAGAAATTAATCTTCTACGAAAATTTATTTTACCTAAGAATGATTGTAATTATTTAATATTTCTAGGGTGCCTGATGTTTAGGATTGCCTCTATTCCAGCTAGATATATTCTAATGCCCTCTTTTGAAATTATGTGTCCTAAGAGTTTACCTTCTTCTAGTCCAAAAAGTGACTTTTTAAGATTCAAGGATATGCAAAATTTTGTACATTTAATAAGAACTCTTCTCAAATGATGTAGATGTTCATTATCTGATTTGGAAAACACTATGATATCATCTTGGTAAAAAAATAAGAAGTCCTGGGTTTCTTTTGCAAAAGCTATGTCCATGGTTCTTTGAAAGGTAGCCCCTACATTCATCAATACGAAAGGAATTTTTAAATACATGAAAGTCCCCTAGGGAGTGGTAAATGCAGTCTTTGCTTGATCCTCCGGTTGAACTAAAATTTAGTTGTATCTAGAAAACCCATTGAGTAATGAGATTCTAGATGATCCTACCACCCTCTGTAGAATATGGTCCATTTTAGGGAGGGGATAATTATCCTTCAATGATACTTTGTTCAAGTTTCTAAAATCAACACATATTCTGATTTCCCCTGTTTTATTTCTTGTGGTGACTAAATTAGAGACCCAATTTGAATATCTAATTGGTGCTATGATTTGTGCATCGTACATCCATAAGAACTGGATTAATTCTCCTAAGCTTTTCTTTGAAGGGTTTCTGATATTCTTTGATAGGTGTTTTATGTTGGGTAATGCTGGTGTCATAAGATTTGAGGTCTTCATAACTCTAGGTAAAGAAATCTTGAACTTCTTTAAATAGACTTATGTATTTGAACTTTTCAACTGGAGGTAATGCTTTGGATATTTTAATAAGCTTAGGTTTTTCTTCTATTCCTATGTTACAATATTCTATATCTGATCTTAAAGGGTCCATTTTTTGTTTTCCATCTACATCATTTGAATCAAACAAATCTTCTAATGGGACTAATCCCTTGGGAAAAAAGTTATTTTTAGGGTTTAAAATCTCACAATCATCATTGATTATTTCTTCTATTTCTACTTTTTCTAAGTTATCTATTTCTACTTTAGTGAATTTAGTGGGTTTATTTACATCTAAAGAATTTATATCTATCTCACTATTTATGATGTTATCTACTGTACAATTAGTATCTATGTTACAGTTTTGGAATTCTCCCTCAGCATTCATGAAATCGTAGATTTGAGAATCTTGTGAAAAAATCTGCTAATATTTCAGATTATTAGGTATAACAGGTCTTGTGTCTTACTTCTGTAGTGCATTGGTGGTTGGATTGAAAATGTAATCTACAAGTGCTAGCAAAACTAGCCAGATTGTGAGCTTGCATTTTTTGTTTCCTAGGAATAGCAGCAAAATCAGTTTCAAGAAGTTCCTTAATAAGATCTAGAATAGTTCTCTATATTGGCTAAGTCTAGGATTATTCATAGAATACTCTCCTTTAATTTTTTTTATGATCAATTCTGAGTCTCCCATGATAAAAACTCTCTTGGCTTCAAGTTTTCTTACAATTTTCAGTCCTAAGATTAAAGCTTCATACTATGCCATGTTGTTTGTGCATTTAAAAGTTAATCTAAAGGCATGACCTTTAGAATGATTATTTTCCATGTTATTAATCCAAACTCCTACACCTATTTCCAATCTATTTACAAAGCCATCAAAATCTAAATTCCATAGAGACTCGTGTGTTATGTTTTCACTATCAGGTGCTTTGTATTTTTCTATTGTGATTTCATTTTTTCCATTGTCTAAATTATACAAGATAAATGAGTCCATATCGAATGCATGGAGTATATAGGGTAATTCTATGGTTTTTCTAAACTACTTACCATGTACTTCATTCAAGTTTCTCTGGAAATATTTTTGGGTTGACCAAATACTGAAATTGTGGCAAATGACATGTCCAACTATAGAGATCCCTGCAATTTTGCTCCCCATGAGCGAGATAATAACAATCCATACTTTGGAGGGATATTAGCAACTACAATATCCATGACAATACTCTTACCTGGGTATTGAACTAAGGTGAAACACAAGTCTTTTATTAGGCGTAGGAGTTTAACTCTAACTATAATCAAAAGATAAAAGATCTTTATATGGTCTAGTTATATCTAAATCCAATGTTTCCATAATGTCTTTATGCATTAAATTGTGAGATGCTCCTGAATCTAACATAACATTGTGCAAGATTTGATCATGAATAATCAAGCTAATGTAGAATGGAGGAACACCACTTTGTTCATGTTTTCCATTTACCTCAGGACCAAACATTAATTTTGGTTGGTCATGATTTAGATTAACAGTCTTCTCCTTCATCTATATTCACTGTTTCAATGATTTGGGATTTGTAGGAGTCATTTTTTATCAATTTTGTTAAAGGAATTGATATTTTCAATTTGGAAATTTCAGTTTGGATACAAAATGGAGTCTGCATTTTTCCTAACTGAATGTTTTCCCCCTTAGAAATTCGATTTTGTGTGGCCTTTTCTTTCTTGTCTTCAGTTGGTGATTCAGTTTTTGTTTAGGTATCAATTGTTTTATTGTTTTTAATTTTTTGATTTGGAATAGTTTGGGAAGCAGTTGAAACTTTAACAACATTTGAAGCTTCTGTATAAGTTGGTCTTGGGACATCTTTTGAATTTTTCACAGTAGCAGATGTTTTAGGATTAGCTGATGTTTTAACAACAGTATATGTAATGTCCACAATTATTGGATTGGCTGCAATGTTTGAAATGGAATATTTTTGGGCTTCTCTAGAGAGAATTTGTAGCACTTTGGTTGTAGGATCTCCTACTGTTTTCTTGGTTTGAGTTTGGACAGTTTTATTAGTAGGGGCTTCTATATTTTTCGTACTCCTAAGGTTATATTGCTTGTGAACTTCATTAATGGAAAATTCATAACCTTGTTTATAATCAAAGGACTCTCTAGATTCTAACTGTAATTGTTGTAACATGGATACTTCCTGTTTTTCTTGGGTAAGAAAAATAGTATTACCATCATTTGTTCCTATTAAGTTAATTTGAGTGTCTTCCTCTTCTTCATTTAGGTGAGAACTGTCAGCATAGTTTTCTTGGAAAGGTGGTCTAATATGTTGATTAGGCTGCCCTTCTCTAGATTTACCAGTGTTGGGATTCTTCCTAAAGTTTGGATTTCTTATTTGAGGACCCTGTTGTTGATTATCCCATTGTGTATTTACTTCCATAATTTATAATATATCCATCATTGTTTCCATGGTTTTTGCCAAATTATCTATTTTTCTATCTGATGTGGATGGTTCTTTCTTAATGGTTACTCTTTTTTCATTTCTCATCCTAGCTCTTTTAGCTAATAGGTTGGCTTCTACACTAACAACATTACTTTGCATTTGTTCCAATGTTTCAGGGTCTCTTTCTCTTAATTTGTGATACATCTCAATATCAAAAGCATCAAGAAATTTGATTAGTGCCAAGTCTGGTGGAGGTTTAATATTTGCAGGGATTTCATTATAGATACTATTGAACCAAGTACAATAATCCCGAATAGATTCATTAGGGACTATTCTAATGTTTTCATATTCAGATAATATTTGTAAATGGTTTTTCTTTCTTTCCCATCCATTGATAAAAAATCTATGGAAATCAGCTAAATCAACAATATGATTAGCAGGTAAACCTTTAAACCATTTTTGAATATCCCCTGCTGGTGTTTGTGCAAATAATCTCATTTACACATCAGACTCATCAATTTCATGTAACTCAAAAGAACCAATCATTTTATTTACATGTTGTTGAGAAGTAGACTGACTAGTAGCATCAAACAGAATGATTTTACTCTTGTATTCTTGGGGCATTGCATGTAATTGAACTGGTAAGACCAAAGGTGCATATCTGTCTACCATGGCTAAGGCTTTGGT
This sequence comes from Pinus taeda, assembly GCA_000404065.3. NCBI lineage: Eukaryota > Viridiplantae > Streptophyta > Pinopsida > Pinales > Pinaceae > Pinus > Pinus taeda. The sequence continues at coordinate 47,952 of APFE030013133.1, forward strand.
TTGACTGGAGGGTCAAGTAGTGGTGCTTGAGGAAGAACTTGAAATGGCTATAGATGAACTTGAGATGTTCGGTTGGAGAGGAAGTTGAGGTATGAATGGTTTTGGGGAATGAACTGTGGTGGATATTATAGTTGAGGTGGTAGTAAATGAAGTTGTATTTACAGTTTTTGAAGACTCCGTAGAAATTTCAAGGGTAGCAGTAGTTAGGGTAGCTAATTCAACTAATTGTTGAAGATAGGACTCATCTATGCCTTATCAAAGTTGAGGTTAAAGCTTCTAGTTTGTCAAAAGTATCCAAAACATGTTGATCTAAATTATGATGTATAGGAACCTTATTTGATTCAATAAATTGAATAAAATTGGGTCTATTACAATATCATGAATTGAATTTTCAGATTTGGTACAAAACAAAGAAATTTCAAATGGTAAATCAAATTGAATATCCTCTAAACTTGATAACTCTTTAGGAAGTGAATTTGCTTTAACTAACTCACTAATACATCCTTGGTTGTCTACCTTTTTTGGTTTTCTTAAAATTATGTCAGGATCATCAACTATTATAGTAGGGTTTGGATCTGGATGTGCCCTGGTATAATGTGTTCTTTTGGAAGCAAGAATTTTAATTTTTTAAGCAAAACATTTTAACAACCCTAAAATGACCTTAAAGTGTAGAGACGAGATTTAATATTTACTTTGTTTATTAGACTGAGGACTTTCCTCGGTATGGTTGTCACTATGTTATCACTCTAAAATTTCCCTATGGTTGTTATCTTGTGTCAAAATAAATATTAGAGGTAACCACAAACCTACTTTTGAGATCAAGATCTGGCCTTCCTAATGCTCAAAGAGGGCACTCTCTTTATGATTTAACTTTGTTGAGTCAATTGATTTTAGGCTAGTTATTTAAGCTTGATTGGGTGTTGATTTTGATTTTGTGGTGGAATCACTGACTTAGATAGATAGAGGGATTTATTTTACCATTGAGCTATGGGGTCAAGTGTCAAGAAAACATGACTAAATCAAGTTCTAAAGACAGTGTTCACATGGCAAGGTAGTTGAGTAAATTCAAATATTTTAGGCTGGATGGTGAAGTGGTTTTCAATCAGGGTCAAGAAGCATTTAAGGATTCCCCAAACTGGATAATGGGGGAAATGATAGAGGTCAATTGAAACTAGGGAGAAATGAAGGATTCCCTACTCTGGATATCAGAAGAAAACATTAAAATGAATAACAGTTCAAGACAGCGTGTACTTAAACAAATTCTGTAATAATATTCTAGTTACTTCATTCAATTTAGATAACATGCAAGTATGTGAAACACTTAAGAAGATAACAATTTGACAAATAGAAAATAATTCACTGAAGTGGCCCAACACATGAATCTTGTAATGCAATGACTTTATTACTCAGTCCAATCTACTGACTTGAAAAGTGGTACAATGAACCCTTAGGTTTCAGATCAATACAACTATAGAAATGTTTATCAATCCACACTTAATACTTTGAATTATGAAGTATTTATACAAAACATTATTACAAAATATCCTAAACTGATTTATGAATTATTCAAGGAAAAATAAATATCTTCATGCAATATGATAGAGACATATATGTAACTGATGCAAGCTATCCCTCTTTTATTGTTTGCTGCTGGCTCTTCTTTAATATTACACTGCTTTTTATCTTTTGTTTTTTGTCTTCCACGCTAACTATTCTTTTACTTTTCCTTTTGACTGATAATCTTTCATCTAATACCCCTTGACTTAGTTGATCTGTTGATTTTCTTTCAATGGTTTCTATCCATTGTTTACCTTGCATTTTCATAGTAAATCATTTAATTTTTCCCAAGTCTCTGTATATTGTAATTTAATATTTACCATTCTTTTGTAGACTTCATCAGCTTCTGTGTATTTTGCAAAGGTGGGCTTGTTTACAAAAACATGTTTTACCACATGTTGGAGGTAAAAGAGGTTCTCAAAATTCTGGTAAAGAACCTTTCCTGTAGGCATCCCTTTCATAGAGGAATTATTGGCTTGCTCCTTTGCTACTTCTCTGATTCTCCTGTCATAGTCTTCATGTGGCATTGACCTGTCATTTATTACCAATGGATTAGGCATACCTTTCTTCCTCAAAGCATCAAATTTGACCATGAACCTACCTATAGCTAGCTCCATGGTTTGGAATTTGTCCTTAAGCTATATCATCAAGTTCCTCTTAGTGATTACCTTCTTCACCTCTAGTATAGTGCCAGTTTTGTTAGCTATGCCAAGCTCCTGCAATTCATATTTATTCTTTGAATTAAGGAATTGGATTATTCATGAGGCTTCTTTTGGCATATTTCCAAGTTCAACCTTAACCCTTTGAATTGCTTCACTAGCCTCTTTGACTAAATCATTTTTTTCAAAGATAACTTGTATAGATGGCTAAATATCATTGACATAGTCAATGATATTGGCCCATAGCTACTCTTTTGCTTGGGAAAGTGGCTCCTTGAATGTTAATTCATTTTCTAAGTTCTTTATCCTCTCAGTTAACCTGTTTGACTTCTGTACTTCCTTTTTATACATGATTTGACCCATTTTCTTTTCATCCTCTAGACTTTTTATTTATTCTTTAAGTCTATTTATTTTGGTGGTCTAAATGGACATGTCCTCCATGGCTTTGACTAGTTTACTTGCTTCATCACTATGATGAACTATTGTTGTTGTGGAACATGTTGCTGATGTGGTTGGAAGTGTTGTAGCTACTGGCGTTGTTGGGGCCAATGAAGCTGCCAAAGTTGAAGGAACTACAATAGTAACTGTAGGAACAACAATAGTAACTGTAGGAACAACAGTGGAAGTAGTCGTCTCAATGCTGGCATTTTTCAGTTGTATTAAATTATCCAATTCATTCTCCATTTCTTTCAATTGAGAATTTAGTTGAAGAATTAGATCCATCATTTCATCCTATTGGGTTTGGCTCTCTAGGACCTCCTTGGTCTGTTGATGTTTAGAAGGAGGAAACTTCAGTTGTTTCTTCAAAGTAGTAATGTATTCATTTTTCTTCTTTATGAGATTTTCTACTACCTTGATGTCATTTGGATTATATCCAATCTCAATCATCAAGTCCTCCAGTGACTTGATTCTGTTATCCACTGGTTTGTTGGATGAAGAGACTTCAATACTAAGTCGTTTTTCAATAATTTGTATTTGAGGTGGAAGGTTGATGGGTTTCCTTTGAAAATGTTGGAGCTGTATTATTTTTAACCACTGTGTCAGTATCAATGTTTCAACTATCTCAATGGTCTCTTCTTGCTCACTTACAAGATTAAGCTTTGGCTTCTTCATGTACATGATTTCAAACCTGTCATCTATAGTATCCATTTTAGAGCTAGAACCTTCTTCCCTGGTTCTTTTTACATTTCTGTCCTGCATGGCCGGAGTTTGTAGAATGGTACTAATACCCATTTGTTCCTATAGGGTTGGAATCTACAGAAAGGAACTAATATCTATTTGCTTTTCCACATTTATTAAGGTATTTTCCAACCACTCTAACTAGTTGGCATATTTTTCAATGTCTGGCCTAGACTCATGCATAAAAGGGCTTAATTTGAATTTGAGCCTTAATTTGTTTATGACTCCATTAGGTTCATACTGAACATGAAACTGCTACCGAACTTCATTTGTTGTAAAATTTTCTCTACTTCTTGTCCAACTTCCCTATTATTACAAATAAAAGGGCCCAACTCGTTTTTGATCTTAAACTATGTTTTCTTCCTAACTAATATAAAACTGGCATCATATGAGTTTATGATCTGCTTGAAATATTCTAATGCAAATATTCTCATGGGAAGATATCTAGGAAGCTTGTAGCGAGTGAGCTGGCATCCATATATCTTAATTTCAGTGTGGTCCTGGTATAAATACCAGTCTGATACTCTACTATTTTTAGACAACCGCAAAACTCTTTTTATCTCATCACTAATCTTGGTTCATTGCTATTGGTTAACATATTTACAAATGGATGAACAAAGGAATCAATAAACTCCTTATAACTAAAATCAATGGAATATTTTTGGATCAATGGTGTCGAAAAGATGATAGGTCTTTCTTGACCCTTAGTGTCCAATTTTTGGATGTTGACTGGAAACTTGTCTGATTGGAAATATAGGAACATGTGGAACAATATTGAAGAGTATTTGAATACTCTTTAATTTGGAAGTCTGATAAATTGATCATGGATTCTGTTTGCCAAGAACTGGGAAAAATTGAAAATTTCAGCTGGAGGCTTGCCTAGGCAAGAAAAATAGAGGAAAGCAAGTACAGGTTCATCTACAAATTCATCAGTAGTATATGCAAGGATACAAGACATCATGGTTACAATTTTTCTTCCCTCTCAGAGAAAATGGTGGTAGATTATGGAGGACTATCTGTAGGAGTATGAGACTCTTCTAGCATGAAAGTCTGAAAGATTTGAGCCCTCTTGGGAAGGTCCATCTTTATGTAAAGTTCAAGTAGGTTTTTAATGGAACATGGGGTTTCATTTGGGCTTGGCTGGACCTACAACATTTGATTTATTGACTCTGCAGTAATGACAAATAAAATCTATTGGTCGGGAGAGATTATGTCTCTTTGACTTGGGATATAGCAATATTGGCAGAAATAGATGATTTCTGGGAACAGGTATACTTGTGGGAACAAGTATTTGGGAAAATTTGATTCCCATAGGTGAATGTCATCATTCTGGAGTAAAATAAGGAATTTATCTTTACTCCAGTAGTGGAGTTTTAATAGATGGTTAGAGGTGGATGTGACTTTGATATGGAAATCCCTATCATCCAATGAGAGGTGATTAATGTCCAGGTGAGGGGTTTGTAGGGGTTTCTCATTAAAAATGCTTTGGGAACCCATAATTTGGTTTATTTTTTTGAATTACTCTTTCTCTAGCTTTTAGGAGTAAGGTTAGAAGCTCTGGAAGAGTGGGAAGGGTGAATACAGTCTGCAAAAAAGGGTTTCTTCGGAAGCACAGTGGGTTTCTTCAGTTTGGCAAGTCCTGGTTCTTTCAAGAATATTTGGAAAAATGATGATTAAGTGTGTAGATAAGGTTCTTTGGTAGTAGCAGAGGTTTCTGAGGCTTCAATTGTCTGAGTGTTGCTTCAATTTGGAGTCACCAGGGTCTTCAGGTTGGAAATGGGTAGAAAATGGTTGAGCAGGGTTATTGGGTGTTGGAGTTGGTTAACAGAGGTATTTGCAATGAAAATTAGTGAAAAGAGTGAAAAGGGGGATTTTTTTGGTTTTTAACTAACAGTGGTAAAAATTGGGTGGGGGATTAATAAATGAACAATGGGTGGTTTCATTTTACGCAAGGAGGTGGTTTTATGCAATATCACACCACTTTTTGGTGGAGGGCAATATTTTTTGAGAGCACGTGATACAACATGGTGCTACCATGTAGCGAAACAATGATCGGCTAAAACTGCAAATCTCGCGTGCTTTTGGGATTTCAATTATCGGAAGATGGGATTGTGCGATATGGATATGGGCCAATGGATCTGGATGTGGGAGATCGGAGGGCTATCGTATGGTGGAGCTGTAAGGACTGAGTCGAAGTGTGATTAATGGGGCCCATGGATAATTAATGCAATGGGTTTAATATATTCAAAGGTTTAGTGAGAGTCAGGGAATTATAATGTGGGGGTTAAATACATAAATCAAGACTAAAGATTAGGAAATGACTTAGGATAAAGGAGTTTAGTGGGTTTTGAAGGGAAAAGGGGAATTTAATAATGGGAAAAATATTATTTGCGATGGGAATGAGTTGCATACTAGGGAAAGGGGAAATGGGATGAAATAACGGGGGAAGTGAAATGAAGGGGAGGGAATATTTTTACAAGGGTAAATGAAAAGGAAATGGTGCTTGGGAATGAAGAAGGAAAAATAATTATGGAATGAAAGGTAATTAAGGGATAATGAAAGGGTAAGTAATAAACTAGACATGTAGGGGTTTAATTACATGATGGGAAATTAGTGAATAAGCTTTAGTGAATTTCATTTGTCTTCAATAATTCTTCCTGAACATGAAACATAGGATCAAGTATGATGAAGGTGCATTTGAGCTAGCAACCCTGTTCATTCCAAAACTTCTTTTACCTACTGTTTATTTATCCTAGAATTTTTTCTTCATTTGTTGGTGCATTTGAGCTTGCTAACCCTTTATTTCTTTTTCTTTGATAAGAAAACTATCTAATTCTAACCTTATAACTTCCAATGGGTTAGATTAAATTGATGAGCTCATTATTATTCTCTACTTAACTACTGATCTGCCAAGATTAAATAGTTTGGTTAGATATTTATTCTATATCTATCAACATGAAATTTAAAGCATGAATGAATCAAGATTAAACTATTTGACCATCATGGATTGTGGAATTTTTGACAAGATGCACATAACCTTATTTTGCAAATTAGAGTGAAAAGGAGTGGCATTTGAATTTGCACACTTTCATGATCTCTTCTTATCTCTTTTTGGGGTTCATATATTATATATTTTTGATCTTTTTCTTTCTTTTGGTCCTTTGATTATTCTTTTAGGGTTTCACCCTCTTTACATTTTTTGTTTTTATTATGGGAAAAAATTTTGTAGAAAGCAAAAGTATGTACAATATTACAAGACTAATCATAGTCAATTCAAAATTATGAATCCTATTATTATAGGACCTTAACACTTCCTTCGGAAGTTCATCTCAGATTATGCAAAGATAGTCAAACCCATGTAGGACATAACCAAGAAGGATGCAGTCTACGGTTGGGGAAAGGGGAAAATTATTCATTCACCCATACAAGGCAGTCTATTGTAGAAGCACCTGCACTCTACAACCCAAACTTCAAAAAAGACTTCATGCTATACACCTTCACCTCTGATAATTTGATCACTCTAGTACTCACTCAGAAGGATGAGATGAACAACAAACATCCCATCTCCTTCATGTGCACAAGCATGCAAGGACCCAAACTCAACTACCCCATCATTGAAAAACAATCATATGTAGTTTACAAGGCAATGAAACACTTCAAACCCTACTTGCTCAAGAACAACTATGTAGTCTACGTCCCTCACCTAGCGGTCAGCATACTACTTTTACAAAAAGAACTGGGTGAACAACGTGTGAACTAGATGACAGGATTACAAGAATATGATCTTGACATCAAGTTAGTTCACACGGTTAAAGGCCATGGGCTCTATAGACTCACAGCTGAAGCAATACATGTGTAGGAGGAGGAAGAAGATCTCGCTGACTGGGAGTAGGAAGTTGAAATGTATGATGTAGTGTGAGCAACACCCACTGAATATGGAAACTCCTGGTATGAAAATGTGTGCCAGTACCTTGAGCATGACACCATACCCTCTCACCTTTCCATCAGATAGAAGAGGTCCTTGCACCTCAAATCTTTAGCATATCAGTTGGCGCATGTAGTGCTTTATAGGAAGCACATCAATAGAGTTTTTCTCATGTGTCTTGAGGCACATGAATCAGAGAAGGTACTACAAGATATGCATGATGGACCCGTCGGGGGTCACTTTGCGGGAAACACCATTGCACACAAATTTATGCGAGTTGGTTTCTACTGGCCCACATTATTCAAGGATGCACATGCTTATGCCCGCAAGTGCTTGGTCTGTCATGCACCGACAGAACACAAAGGCCAGTAGCCCCACTGTACCCTGTTGTAGTGACCAAATCATTCCAACAATGGGGCCTGGACATCATTGGGGAAAGTTTCCCACATTCGTAAAAAAACACCGCTACATTCTAACAGAAACTGATTACTTCATGCAGTGGACAAATTCAGTTCCACTCAAGCAAGTCAACGACTAGGAGGTCATCGGCTTCCTCCAATAGAACATCATCTCACGCTTTGGTGTTATAGTATCACTTTTTTTTTATAATGAAACGTACTTTTTGTCTTTTAAACTTTATGATTTTTCATTACAAAGTGGTATTGTGATGAAACACTCATCCAACTACTACTCGCAGGGAAACGGTCTCACAGAATCCATGAAGAAAAACCTTATCCACATAATCAAAATACTGTTTACTTTGAGCAGCGCAACTGGAATTTCACCCTGATGAATGCATTATGGGTTGACTGCGTAACACCCAAACCCTCTTTGAATACCTCACCGTACTTCTTGGTCTATGGTAAAGAGGCCATCCTACCACCCAATATCTACTTGCCTGCACTTTAGCTATCTCAAGAATCCCAAGGCAAGCCTTGCTAGCTATCCCAACATAGGATGGATACACTCTGCAAGCTTCAGGAAGAAAGGATGAAATCAAAAGAAAAATTTACACTCCACTAGAATTATATCAAGATATGGTTCGATAAGACATTTGCAGGGAAAGCTAACTTTGGTGTTGGTGGTATTGAAATGGGATAATTCCCATGAATAAAAAGGCAAGCATACGAAGTTCCAGAACTGTGGATTGGTTCATACACAATCCATGAGAAACTTGGCCCACATACATACTATCTGCAATCACTTGATGGGAGGGTTGACAACATTCCTGTCAACGTCCAAGATCTCAAACACTACTTTTAGTAGGTTGGGTCGTGCCACAGATCATGTATATAGTCTACTTACTGCTTGTTTTCTTTCACTTTGTTTTCTTAAATTATTATTTTTGTTTTTGTTTTGTTTGGTTTGCTTGATACCTTGCTATTTTCGTTTTCAAAAAAATAAGTGCTTCCATCTACTGAGTTATGGCTTTTGAATGAGTATGTGGCTGAGATATGAAGAAAATTGTGACACTCCAGCACTAGCCCAATCTTGTGTCCATCTTCTATGTGCTTGGTTGTAACCTTTGATCAATGAAGTCTTAATGGAAAATACAAGCCATCTACAAGGGGAGCTTTGGTCCAACCATGAACCTCTGTCCACACTAGGAAACCCATGCATGTACTTAGCCTTCTTCTTTGTGTGTTTAAGCTCATCCAATTAGTAGAAATGGAGAAGGGGAAATCAAAACGAGCAAACCTATGTCAGAGGTCTTACATGCTTCTCTAAAGGAACAACCTCTCCTTCTATCAATAAGTCTGGATCCCTCTTCCGCCCCAAAAAATAAATAAGTGCCTATGCACAGTCCTCTTAAAAAATACAAAGGAAAAAGAAGAGAAAGGCTTCCTACACAAAGGGGTGAAGCATGCAACTCCACTGGGGTACTGACTGGGCTCGCTGGTAGTAGAGCAATGCATGTGTTCTTGTGTGACTTCACCTGGGTACTGTCGAGGCCTACTAGCAGCGGTGCAACACCAGAGATGAAAATATTCAACTCACGAGGCAAATTACCCTTCCCGATTTCAAAACACTGTGATCAAGCTAAACTTTTCTTGTGTTTGACTAAGTTGGAAAATGGTGAACCATGTCTATCCATGGGGTAAGTGGGGAAGCCGAAGTAACCCGCACAATGATTCAATACTCCCTGAAAGACCAAGGACCTATGCTATCAATGAACCAAAGCAGAGAAGTTGGAGTTCTACCAATGTGTCACCAAGTGTTGTAGCGGCTACAACACCCTCCAAAATTTAGGCCCGCATCTAATTTCAGGGCCTTCTTTGAGAGTTTTACTTGATTTTTACATGCACTTAGGTTCACCCTATGAGCTCATGTGAGTCTTTGCACCCGACTTTCTTGATCATTCAACAAACAAATTTTTCATGTTAGTAACAAAGTCACGCTTGCAACCATGTTCTGGTCATACACAAGGTCTCTGCTTCATGTGTACATGCTATGACTCACTATGTAAACATTTGTCGCACTCAAACACGGAGTTGTATGCACTGTAGGGTAAGCATCATTGCGGTCGTCCAATGATCAATCACAAGCATCGTGCTTTTCGACTTGCACATTCGGTTGGTCATGTTGAGCATGTGTGTCTGGATAGTTTGAGTCGTCTCATCATCAAGTCATGTAAGTGTGTGTTTGCAAGTTCGTGTATGCACCTTTTAACTTGCTCACACACTTAGTCATTTTGTTGAAGTTCTGATGACCAGATTACCCTCTAACAACCATACCTTCACCCCACCATCGACTCGATCAACTTTCACCCAAAACAACATAGAAGCACCAACAAGCCATTTCAAGTTGCACTACCCGCAAGATGATCAATCAAACCTCTTACTAGTCAACTAGAGAATCTAACCCGACAGTCACCTCAGGACTGACTCCCATAAAAAATTACACATAGGCTGCAAACCATGCCCGATTTTCTAAATGAAAAAATTGTGCAGACAGGCAGAAAGACACCCAGTGCCCATCCCTGTCTCTCTCAGAAAATTGCGTAGTTTTCCCATCCAGCCCAGAAGTCAGCCGATCAGTTGCTCACCCAAAAAATTGCGCATATTTCATGAGCAAGCCCTCTGTTTCTCAATAGTCTACTCAGATTAGAAACTGCATAAAGGTGGTCAGTAGGTCAACCTCCCATCATCAATGCAGTTTTTCCTGGCAGTAACACCTAGCAGTCCGACGCTAGGTCCCTCAAGAAATTGCGCATATTTTGCTGGAAAGCTCCCGTAGCCTCCTGCAATTTCCCTCTAGGAATTGCGTAGTTTCTTTCTACCAAGCACCTGCTACCCACTCCCTCTAGAAATTCCACAGATTTTCCCTACCCAACCTTCCTGTAGCCTGAACTTCTCCTTTGAAAATTCATGCAGATTTGTTCTCCAACCGAGCTGGATCCCGCAGATAGTCACTATTGATCCAAATTGCCCGTCACCATCTCCCAGTGACTTCTACATAGTTTTCGCCAGTACTGCTCAAAGCCCTCATCCCAGCTCAAAAATTGCTTCGTGCAGTTTCATAACCTTGTCTTCTCTCCCGGTCACTTGCATCCGAAATGATCATGCATCATGGTAGACTAGGAGGTTTATGGATTTGATGTCGTCTCTTCATGAGTGACTGATGATACAAGTACAAGAACAAACATGGTGTGACGATGGATGGGATGAACAAGGGGATTAAATGCAAAAGGACATGTTTGCAAATGGATGAACATGCAAAGATTTTTTTGCGAACAGACGAATAGACAAACATACACTTTTTACGAATGGACGAACCTGTCAAGCATGCCAACATATAAGAAAGGAGCAATGTGGGAATGCAAAATCAAGAAAACTTAATGACCATCAAAGACTCTGCACATCTTGCCAGGCAAAGGTGAAGCTATGAGACACCATGTGGACACCCATCACCCAACAACACTGTGCTCGACATGCACACTAACAACAGCATGAATGTACCAGCATTGTCATGTCGAGTCTTGTCATTAGTCATGTCGTCCACATCCCTACTGTAGGTCATATTGTTGATCAATGTAATATAACGTGGAATTCCGAGAGACCCACTTGTCATATGAAGAGTCATGTAAAGTTGAAAGGTCATGGAAGTGAAATAGTCATGAGGGAAGTCTAGCAGTCACAAAGGTCAGTTTCACCCTTGCTATAAATACCCCCTCATTTGTACATGCAAAGGACTCTTCACCTTGGCTCCTCCCACATAGCGTTGAGTGTTTGTAATCATTTATTTGAGGAGTAAGTAGTGACTCCAATGCCTTGACCATGGTGTTAGTGATATATGGTGTATCGATGTGTCTTGGAACTTTTGTTTGATTCAAAAGCCTGCTAATAGGTTAGCATGTTTTTACACATGTTTGCAACTGTTTGTAAGATTCATCTTGAACACTTGTAATGCATGTTTCTTTAACTTGTATTTAACACTTGGATTCACTCAACTCTTCTAATACATATATATTAACGAAATTGTGTTGTATAATTTGTTAACGTTGTCATGCTCGTATTGGTTACTTCCTAGACATCAGACAGAACCTTTCACGTGAACTTGCTATAACGACCGTCGTACTTGCACGGATTTCTCGTTGAGTGTTGTATGTGCTATCTTCCCTTGTGTGTTGTGACTGCCACATCTGTGTGGATTCCTCCTCCGGAAGTTGCGCACATCCTATTGTGTTGTGTGTTCCTAAAAAGGCTGGGTTTCCTCCCATCTAACTTGGGACCCACTCCCACCCTTTCTCTCTCTGGTGAAAGAACCTTGCCACAAGTAACATTATCCATCACCAGGCACGCAAACCTCACTACTCAAAGGAAACGCATACCACTCTCCTGTGCTGACAAGAAAGAGCTAAGATAAACATTTAAGATAATAGCAATCAAGCCATCATACCAGATGGGACTCCCACACCAAACGGTGTGCGATCTAGTTGGTACTTCATACCGTGGTGATCCCTTGAATGTTGGTGGGTCGAGCACCATCAACATAAATATTCACAAACCATACATTATACTTATGGAAAAAACTAAAAAATTAGAACTATTTCTTACAAAAAAATAAAAATAATAATTTATATACATGTTTTAGGTAACTAAAAATAAGGTCTTGATATTTTAATATGCAATATTCACAATTACCAAAAAAATATTGAACTGAGTTTTATGTAGTTTATTACAGAAATACCATTTAGTAAGAACTTTAACACAAGTAATTTGAGTAGAATTATTCTAATATACCAATATATTAGATAAACATTGTTGGGATACTTCTATTTAATTTACATATTATAAGATAGATTTTAATATGGCTTTAGTGACTTTGTAAAAAGTATGGGTAGATTTTGTTTTTTC
>APFE030013134.1:0-13910 GCA_000404065.3 Pinus taeda
ATATGATATACTATTTCAAGAACCTAAAAGTCTGCCACCCCAAAAGGAAATAGTACATGATATTAATTTGCAGCAAGATGCTCCATTGCCTAACATCAGAATGTACATGTTGTCCACTTTAGAGAATGCAGAAATCAAGAAGCAAGTACAGGAGCTACTCGAGAAAGGGTTCTTAAGACCTAGCACATCACCGTGTGGGTCTCCAATTGTCTTGGTGAGAAAGAAAGATGGCTCATGGAGAATGTGCATTGATTACTGAGCACTTAATAAGATAACGATAAAAAATCGTTATCCCCTTCCTCACATAGATGATCTATTAGATCCATTGAAAGAAGTTGTTTACTTTTCCAAGTTGGAATTGCATAGTGGCTATCATCAGGTAAGAGTTGCAGAACAAGATGCATGGAAGACTGCTTTCAAAACAAAGCAGGGACTGTATGAGTGGTTAGTAATGCCTTTTGGTTTAACTAATGCTCCTGTTACTTTCATGAGAGTAATGAATGATGTACTCAGACCTTTTATTGATGATTTTGTCATTGTATATTTAAATGACATTCTCATATTTAGTAAAACATGGGAAGAACATTTGAAGCATGTCAAGTAGACTCTAGATGTTTTGAAAAGAGAAAATCTCTATGTTAAGCTCTCAAAATGTGAATTTGGCAAAACATCTTTAAATTATTTGGGTCATATATTAGGGGGTGGTGAATTGAAGATAGATCCCTCTAAGGTTGCAATCATTGTAAACTGGCCTAAACCCAAATCTGCTATAGAAGTTAGAAGCTTCTTAGGAGCAGCACAATATTGGAGAAAGTTTATTGCTAACTTTTCCTTGATTGTAGCTCCCTTACATGCTTTAACATGATTGAACAAGGTGTTTCAGTGGGAAGGCAAACAATAGAAAGCCTTCGACACCTTAAAAGAAAAGATTAGTACAGCACCAGTACTAGCATAGCCCGATCTTGAAAGACCATTTGAGATTGAAATAGATGCCAGTGACTATGCCATGGGAGCAGTGTTGATGCAACACGGTAAACCCATATGTTATCATTCCGAGACATTTAATTATGCAATAGTTAATTATCCCACATATGATAAATAATTGTATGCAATAGTACAGAGTGTGAAAATGTGGAAACATTATTTAATGGGAAAAGAGACAGTTATACATACTGATCATCAACCACTTCAATATTTACACTCACAAACTAAGTTGCAGAAATCAAGACACTATAGGTGGATGGGTTTTCTACAATAATTTCATCTTGTCATCAGATATAAAAAGGGCATACACAATAAAGTTGGAGATATGTTGTCCAGACCAACCATAAATGAATCTACTATACTTAAGCATAATTCAGTATTGCATGAAAGCTACATTGAATAGTATGCTCAAGATATCGATTTTAAAGATGTATATGCAACTTTAAGTCACAACAAACAGGTAGGAGAATTGGATTATCATGTTAAGGACCAACTCTTGTATCATTTTGGAAAGTTATGCATTCCACAAACTGAAAGAGTAAAGATAATTCGAGAAGCACACACTTCTCTAATATCAAGTCACTTTGGTGTAAGTAAAACAGGTGCACAACTGCAAAGATTTTGTTATTGGCCAAAATTGAATGAGACAGTTTCTAGATATGTAAGAGGGTGTACCATGTGTTCTAAAAGCAAGCCCAACAATAGAAAACTAGGCTTGTACACTCCACTACTAGTTCCTTCTCATCCTTGGGAAAGTGTTTCTATGGACTTTGTTGGGGGACTGCCTAAATCTAGAAAAGGTCATGACTACTTATATGTTGTTGCGGACAGGTTCAACAAAATGTGTATTTTAATACCTTGTAACAAACAGATTACAGTTGAACAAACAACAAAGTTGTTCTTTTAGCATGTATGGGTTCATTTTGGATTACCCACTTCCATTGTATCTGATCGAGATTCCTGATTTGTTGGGAAGTTTTGGCCGAATCTGTGGGAATTGATGGACACCAGACTGAAGAAGAGCACAACCTTCCATCCACAAATAGATGGCCGAACAGAAGTGGTCAACATGACAGTGATCCGGTTGCTCAGAGACTATTTCAGCAAGCATCCTAAGCTTTGGGATGAACATTTATGTTATGTGCAGCATGCTTACAACCGAGCTAAACATTCTTCTACATAGAGATCTCCTTTTGAGACTCGTTTTGGTTTCACACCAAGGTCTCCCTTGGATTTTGTCTTTGGTAAAGACATAGCGGTTGATGGACACAGTGATGTGGACATGGTAACCAAGTTCATTGAACAAATCCAAGAGATTCACTAGGCAGTACAGGAACATCTGGAAAAGAGCCAAGCCAAGTACAAGGTGAGGCATGATAAGCATCAGATTGAGCATAGTTTCCAAGTTGGTGATCAAGTCTAGCTGTATATCAACAAAGACATAATGCAAGGTGAAGGTAAGAAGATGAAACCAATAAGGTATGGAACTTTCAAGATACTTGAGAAAATTGGGGAGAATGCTTTTCGCCTTGATTTACCAGCTTACGTGCACATCTAATCATTTGTTAATGTAGACAGCTTGAGACTATTTGAACCTTCATTAATTGAAGATCCTTAAGAGTAGAGTTAATTGCCTTCTATTGATGATTTGTTGCTTGAATATCTCAACGAGTTGCAGGTAGATACAGTTCTGGACAAGAAGGTGAGAACTACGCGCAGAGGGGATGTTGAGTACCTCAGGATTGGACTCAAGGGTTCAAAACCAAGTAGTGCGCAATGGATAGAAATTGGGCAAGAAAGGAATCTATACCCTCACTTGATTGATTCTTAAAACCAAATTTTGGTCGTCCAAAAGATTTTTTTCAGTGGGAAGGCCGTGATTCAAATTGGATCCTAGATCACTCTCTAAGTTTTCATGATCTCTGTAAAATTAATGCCAAAGTTTTCAAAGTCTTATAAAGATCGAGCTTATTAGAAATATCCTCGAAACAATTGTAATTTGTGAACAACGCGGAGCAACGAGGACCCTCGGTCAAGCGCGTAGACCGTTGGCCCATGGTAACGCGCGTTGTCATGAATTGGCAAACCAGGAGGTATTTTCAAGAAATGGAGGTGGTTTCTGATATGCGATTAGTGACAAGTCGCTAATCGCATATCGTCTGGAAAAACCCTCAGAGAAGGAAAATCCTTGAGTGCCCAGACCCGAAATGAATATGAAATGCAGAAAAGTATCGTTTCGGTTCCGTCAGAGCGGGGTTCCACAAAGCCGGTAGGATATCAAAAGGGCTTTGAGGCGGTAAGTGGTTTCAACCAAGTCCTGCCCGATGCCACACAACGGGTGACAAACGTCCAGCGGAAGAGAGAGAAAAGAACACATATCAGACAGGTAACCATCGAGCTACTTAACCGCCCGATATGCACGACGACCGTAGGATTTGGGTCCCTAGATCAACGACAGAGACGCATCCCGATAAATGAATGGATTTGACAAGGTTATAGAGCAAGATCACACGAGATTTGAAGTCCGACATGGACGATGAGTTGGTAAAGATTCGTGTTTCGCGGGCAATATTGGACCAAACAGAAATAACGACCGTTCAAACATTTCCAAGAGAACTGACACTCAGTTCGTTACGAAATAGGTGGCCACCTCCCTGTGAGACGTTACACAATGTTGATTATGCAGATTAGAGGGATTCCAACGGACAAAAGCAAGGGAACCAGAAAGCTGGGAAGCGAAAATGAAGAGTCAGAGAGTAGATTGGCTTTAAAGCCACGAACTAATCGAGACAGGAGCAAGCAGTGAGAAAAGAGAGTTAGTTAGACGCAGAATGCTAAGAGTAGAAAGAAGGAGCCGAGCTAACCTGCAGAAGCAAAAGGGAGCATCGAGCCAGACAGAGCCAGAGAGAGTCATAGAGATTCTGTGTACTCCAGAGAAGGCTTGAGAGGTTCAAGCGAACTCCTTTGTATATGCCTGTCATGTATGAGTATCAGATTGGGCTCATACTACTGTGACCAATAGAGGTCAAGTTTCAGTAAGGAGAGTCTGTGTACTCTAGAGACTTGGGGGATCCAAGTACAGTCCTACTGATTTATGTCTACTGTGTGAGACTCAAATTGAGCTCACTATTGTAAAAACTTTGCTTTGAAAACATAATAGAGAGGCCACCACTGAAGGTTGGACCGGGAGATGTAGCCCAGGAGTATTGGGTGAACTCCTTATTAAACTTGTTGTGTTTACATGTTTGCGTGTTATGTTTCCTCTAACTGCTTCAGTCCCTATGTATTTCACAATCTTATCGATCCGTTGCATAAAATAACATAGGCACATCCATGCACATGAGTCTGTAATACCTTAATTGTTTGTCTTGGATCAATTCCAGATCAGTGGCGGCACTAGGTTATATCGCATGCTCGCGAAAAATACCACCCACCATCTAAAAACGGTGCGATGTCGCACAAAAGCACCTCCTCGCCTAAAGGCAAAATTGACCACTATTCATTTGCCAAATTCTGCGTCAAAATGTAATCGTTATCAGTTAAAATGCCGAAAAACGCACCAAATTGCTCTTTTCACTTGTTTTTGACTGCAAACCGCTGAAAACCAATTTTGACACCTTGAACCTCTAAGCGACCAATTTAGCCACCTTTTGCCACCTAAAGACATTACAGACACTAAATTGAAGCAACAAAACAACCAGTTCAAGCCTCAGTACCCTCTGCAGTTACCACAGAACCCCGTTTGTGCACCAAGAACCGTCAAATTCTTGGTATTCTTGAAAGAATCAGAACGACCCTGTAAATTTGAGTTATAAATAGTAATTATCAAAGGTTAATTGATTGAATTAATTAAAAAATCTTCCTAAATTGAAGAGAAACGTACTGTATATCCCAAACCCTTTTTTACAAACTGTAATTACCCTCCCACTATTCCAGAGCTTCTAAACCTCACTCTTGAAGCCACAAAAAGCATAATTCAATTCAATAAACCCAATTATGGCTTCCAAAACCTCTCTGGATGTAAGATCTCTACAAACCCCTCACCTGGATATTGACCACCTTGCATTAGCCGATAGAGATTTTCAAATTAAAGACACTGCTTCCCCTTCCTACCTACTAAAACTCCACTATTGGAGTAAAGACAAGTTTTTAAACCACAATGATGACATTCACCTACAGGAGTCCAATTTGCCCAAGTACTTCTTCCCAGAAGTACACCCATTCCCAGAAATAATCCACTTCTGCCAAGCTTGCTATATTGCCAGTCAAAGAGCTATAGTCACCCATGACCAACAAATTTTATTCACCATTACTGTAGAATCAATTAATCAAATGCTCCAAATCTAGCCAGGCCCCAATGAGACCCCACTCTCCATTGAAGGCTTACTTGAACTCTACATCAAGCTAGACCTTCTGAAGAAGGCTTAGATTTTTCAAACCTTCATTATAGAGGAGTCTCATACTCCAACAGATAGTCCTCCATATGCTGCCACCATTTTTTCTGAGAGAGGCAGACAAATTATAACCATGATCTCTTACATTCTAGGGTACACCATAGATGAACACGTGGATGAGGTTGTTCTTGCTTTCCTTTCCATCTTTTTCCTAGGCAAGCCTCCTGCTACAATTTACAATTATGCTGAGTTCATAACAGACAAAATCCATGAACAAGTCATCAGACTACCAAATGAGAGAGTATTCAAATATTAATCATGTTATTTCATCTGTTCTTGTATTTTCATTCAGACAAATTTCTAGTCAGCATTCATAAGTTAGACACCAAAGGCAATCCAAGATTTGTCATCTATTGGACGCCAATTATCCAAAAATACTCCATTGTTTTTTCATATAAAGACTTCATTGATTCATTTGTCCATCTAGTAATGAACATGCTAACCAGGAGCTATCAACCCAGGATCAGTGAGGAGATTAAAAGAGTTTACAGTTGGAAAAGAATAGTATAGTGGGAGACTGGTATTTATACCAAGACCACATAGAGATAAGGATATATGGATGCCAACTAGCTCCCTACAAACTGCCCAAATACCCCCCCATGAGGATATTTGCATTAGAATACTTTAGGCAGATTATAAACTCTGATGAAGTCAATTTCCTATCAGCTAAGAAGAAGACCTAGTTCAAAATGAAAAACCAATTGGGCCCCTTTACTTTTAATAATAGGGAAGCTGGACCAGAGGTTGATAAGATTTTACAGCAGATGAATTTCAAGAATAGTTTTATGTGGAAATATGACCCTCATGGAGTCATAAATAAAGTAAGGCTCAAAGTCAAATTGGGTCCTTTCATACATCATCCGAGGCCAAACATTGAGAGATTCGCCAACCAGTCAGAATAGTTGGAAAACACTTTGATAGATATGGACAGTACCGTGGTAGATGTGGAAAATACATTAATAGATGTGGAAAAGTAGATTGATACTAGTTCCTTTCTGCAGGTTCCAGCCCTAGAAGAACCAATGAATATTCTTCCTATGTTACAGACCCCAGCCAATGAAGACATAAATTCAAAAAGAACTAGGGAAGAAGGTTCTAGCTCAGCCATGGAAACCACATATGACCAATTTGAGATGAGTTACAGGAGAAGGCCCAAGCTTAATCCTGTAACTAAACAAGAAGACACCATTGACACAGTGGAAATCACTGACATTGAAATAATGGTTGGAAGGAATAAAGGCCCGAGATCTTCAAAAGAAACACACCAACCTTCTACCTGAAACACCTAACTTATTAAGAAATAGCTCAGCATTGAAGTCTCTTCATTCAACAAGCCTGTGGATAAAGAGAAATATATTAAAGAAAAGCACAAGGAAATTAAGTTGAGGAATGAGGCATTGAAGGCTGAGACTTATGCCCAGTACTTCAAGCAAACATCTACCAATCAAAATAAGTTAATGTCAGCCTTTGACATTAAGGCTTGGAAGATGCAAATGACATTCATGCAACCTACAATCCAACATCCCAAATCATTAGCTGACTACAGGAAAAATGAATTTGAAGTTTTGGACAGGGATGTTCACCCCATTGACCAAATTGAGTTTCACAAACAGGAAGGTAAGATGATCTATTCCACCATGACAAATAAAGCTATGACTGTGCACAAGCTCCAAAGCTCACTAGATAATATCACTGCATAGTACAAGCTGGAAAAGGCCTCCTCACAGGCCAAGGACAACATAATCAAGTCACTGGAAGGCTTGGCGATTGAGCTTAGGTATAATCCGAGTGATTTCAAAGCTGCAGAGAAACTGATAAAGAAAAAGAATGAGGATATTGCTGCTTTGAAGAAGCAACTGAAACTGCCTTATTCAGAGCATCCACAAACAAAAGAGGTCTTAGAAAGTCAAACTCAGCAAGAGGAGATGATGGATCTCATTCTCCAACTAAATGATCAGTTGAAAGAAATGGAGAAGGAATTGGATAGTTTGATACAATTAAAACATGTCAGCCTTGAGATTGCCACTGTTACTGCCATTCCAATAGTCACTACAATAGTTCCATCAACCTTGGTAGTGTCAATGGCTGCTACAACTCCACTGGCTACAACAGTTCTAGCTGCAACAACATGTACATCAACAATAGGTTCGACAACAAGCGCAGCTCAGCCAAGTGATGAGGCAAGAAAATTGGTCAAAGCAATGGAGGACATGTCCATTAAGACCACAGAGATAAATAAACTTAAAGAAAAGATAACAAGTTTAGAGAACGAGAATAAGCTTGCACAAATTATGCACAAGGATGAAGTTCAGAACTCAACCATGTTGACTGAAAGAATGAAGTGTTTGGAAAAAGAATTGACATTAAAGGAGCCACTTGGCCAAGCTAAAGAGCAGTTATGGGCCAATATCATTGACTCTGTCAATGATATTTGGCCATCCATTCAAGTCATCTTTGAACAAAATGAATTATGGAATTGAGGCTTCTATGATCTATATCAAATATTTTTGAAGATTCTTCGGCGAAAATCACATAGAGAAACTTTTGTCGACACGTTTCGAACCAACCAGTGTGGTTCATCATCATGACAAGTTGAATGAGTAGATCTCGCTTTGCACATTAAATAGATAGGGCAGAATATCCAATGACTCAATTTTCTAGGCAAGGTAACAGCTAAAAAGACAACAGCTAGATTTGACCGGAGAACGACTAGTTTGACTTTGATAAGGGGTATAAACAATATAAAGTTAATTCGGTTATTAATATTCATATTAAACTCTAAGTGGACCCTTTTTATAAATATATACTAGAATAAGTAAATTAATATATTATAATAAGTAAATCATAAAATAAATCAATTGCAAATATATATTAAAATAAATTACTCTAAAATTGTTAAAATAAGTAAATCATAAATTAAACTAATTTAAAATTGTTAGATATCAAAGTTCTTATATAAATATTAGTTAGTTATAAAAGTTAAAAATAGAGTAATAGTTATTATGTATTTTTTAATTAAATAAAAAGATGAAGGGATAAATTAAAATTCTATATTCATAGTCAAAGAGTTTTTGAAATTAAAATCAGAGAATTCAAGTGTTAGAAAAAATATAATATGAAAAATAATTAAAAGCAAAATTGTAAATGAGTTTTAAATAAATAAATTATAAATAATTAATTAAAATTAATTTTGTAAATTAATTTAAAATAAATAAAGTATAAATAATAGTCAACGAGATTTCAATATATAATATTAAAAAAGAAAATAAAAAAAATACAATAAATAAAATAATATAAATAAATAAATAAATAATAAAATAATAATAATAAAAAAAATTTAAAATAATAAAAAATAAGAAATAATCATATATATATATTATCTTTAATCATATTAAAAATTAATTAATAGTTTATTAAAGGGAGGGGAAGAAAGAAAGCGACTAGGAGGAGAGGGATGGTACCTAGCAACTATTGATCTTCCAGCCATCCTCTCTATTGAGATTGTTTGACCTTTTTTCAATCTCAAGGGCTTCCCTAAATTTCCGGTGATGGAATTGCGACTACTAGCAATCACACTAGCTTCCTTGATGCAGACATGATGATTGGTTTTCTCTACATGCTCTGCCAAAGCGGAAGACTTGGTTCTCATATACTTGAGGTCAGCAGCGTGCTCACTAATCCTTTGATTAATGGAGCGACCAGTCTCACCAATATAGGGGGTCCCACATGAACAAAGAATAATATAAACCCCTTTCATGTCCTTGGGGTCAATAGGGTCCTTCACAGATCTGAGGGACTTACGAATGGTGTTAAGAGGTCTAAAGGTTGCGGGGACATTATGCTTTTTAAGAATCCTCGCAATCTTATCCGTGGTCCCTTGAACAAATGGAAGATGGACACCAGGAATCCGTTCTTTAGGTCCTCTTCTGGTTGACGAATTCTTAGCTGCTTTGAGGAAAGCCTTATGTCCCAAATGTCTGCTATAACCGTTCTCAACAAAGACATTAAGGAGATGGGATTTCTCCTCCTCGAAGCTCTTTTCATCAGAGATCCTTATGGCACGAGTCGTAAGGGTGTTGAGAACCCCCAACTTCTGTGCCGGGAAATGGTGGGAACTAGCATGAAGATACTGCTCCGTATGAGTTTTCAGAGAGTTAAGGCTGAACTGGGAGACATGCCAGAAGAAGCCACTAGAATAATCCATTTCCTTAACTCTAAAAACAAATATGAGTTGCAGGAGCTGGACATACCTGACAGGACTGGAACCATACTAGAGGTGGAAAAGGTGTTCACCGAGAGGAATTTAATGATGAATCTTGAATACAAATTCCAAACCATGCAACTGGCTATAGGCAGGTTCATGGTTAAGTTTAATGCTCCAAGGCAGAAAGGTTTGCCAAATCCCTTGGTGATAAATGACAAATCGATGCCACAAGAAGACTACAATAGGAGAATCAGAGAAGTGGCAAGAGATCAAGCCAATAATTCCTCTATGAAGGGGATGCCTATAGGAAAGGTTATGTACCAAACTTTTGAGAACTTGTTCTACCTCCAGCATGAGGTAAAACACATTTTTGTGAACAGACCCACTTTTGCCAAGTACACAGAAGCAGACGAAATTTAAAGGAAAATGGTAAATATCAAATTACCAGATGTAGATATTTGGGAGAAGTTAAATGACTTACTGTAAAAATGCACAGTAAATGTGAAAACAACACAGTGAAAGAAAAGTGACAGATCAGCTAGATGAAAGCGTATAAGGTGAAAGTGTATCAGTTAAAAGGGAAAAGTAAAAAAGAACAACCACCGTAGTTTGTAGAAGACCAACAACAAAGGAGAATAAACAAAAAAAGGTCAAAGGCATAAAGACAACACAACCAAATAAACATGGACAACATACAACAGTTGAACATTTGCCTCTATCTTCTTGCATGAAGATATTTCTTTTTCCTAGGTTAATTCCCAAGATAGTTTGGGATATTTTGTAAACTATTTTTGTATAAATATTTCATAATTCGAAGTATTGGGTGTGGATTGCTAGACATTTCTATAGTTGTATTAATCTGAAACTTGAGGGTTATTATACCAATTTTTCAAGTGAGCAGACTGGACTGAGTAATAAAGAGAATGGATTACATGATTCATGTGTTGAGCTACTTCAGTGAAGTATTTTCTTTTGTCAAAATGTTATTTTCTTATGTATTTCACAAACTTGCATGCTATCTCAATTGAATGAATTAACTGGAATTATATTACAAAATTTGTTTAAGTACACTCTGTTTTGAACAGTTAATCATTTTAATGTTTTCTTCTGATATACCGATATGAGAATTCATAATTGCTCTCCCATCCCGATTAACTTCTTTCACTTCCTTCATAATCTGGTCTAAGGAACCCTTAATTGCTCCTTGGATCCGATTGAAATCAACTTCACCATCCAGCCTCAAGATCTGAAATTACTAAGCTAGGTTGCCTTGTAGACACTATTTTTGGAACTTGATCTAGTCTTGTTTGCTTGACACTTGACCCCATAGCCCAATAGTAAAAGGCATCCCTCTATCCATCTAAGTTGGTGATTCCTCCACCAAATCCAAATCAAAACTCAAGTACAATCATAACTAGCCTAAAATTAAATAATTAAAACAAAGTTAAATCATAAAGAGAGCGCCCTCTCTGAGCATTAGGAAGGCTGATCCTAATCTCCAAAGTAGGTTTTTGGTTACCTCTATTATTTCTTTCCTAACAACTCTAGAGAAATTTTGGAGTGATAGCATTGTGTACACTTAATTTTATAGTGAGTCTCCTCCTCAGACCTTTCTTGAATGTAAACAACTTTTACAAATGAATCTCGTTTATCCTAGTTTAAAGGTTGGATATTGGTATATTTTCAAAGATTATACAGTTCTCAAGGTTTATGGTTCTAAAATAAAACCTCTCAGGCTATTCGTTTGCTCATAGAATTTTTTTCTTAAGAGTTTATTAGGCAAAGGTTGAATGCTATTCACATAAAATTTGTATAAATAAGCAAACAAGTTCCTTTTCCTTTACCAACATGGGTCTTTTTCTTTATTGGAAAATAAGGAAATCTTAAGGATATTGATGAAAATATGTTAAAATGTTTTAATTTTGAAGAGGATATTGTTTTGCAAGACATTATTAGGGAATATGATCCTCTAAATGTAATATATATAAATCAGGATTACATGAGGTGCGTCATCATATAATCATTTTCCATATATTGAGAAAGAAATATTCACTAACAAATATTCATGGGCAAAAGTTTAAAGAGTATTACAAGTATAAAAAATAGTCATTCTAGGAGATAATTTTTTGAAGGGTGAGATGGATATTGGAGTGAAAACTCCACAAAAATATGTTCAACAAAAAATACGTCAGATGATCCTATGGGAGAAAATACAATAAATCCATTAGTGTAAAGCATCAATATTGAATCCAAGTCCCAAACGTTAAATGATGAAGAAGAGATAAAAAAATAAATTGAATAGTTAAAGAAAGTTAATGGGCCCCAACAATGGATGATCAAAGGCCCATCTACAACCTCTAACTACCTTACAAACATGCATTCCTAACCTTGATCATTATACATTTTGATTATTTAAGTGTTTTACCTTGTGTTGAGTGAATGCTTAGGTAATTTTATGTTAGGCCCCTATACTACTAGTGTAACCCTTAGTGTTATTAGTACAACCCACTTATTATATTGATGTACCCACATAGTGCCCATATTGTTACTATTGTACCCCATATAAGCCCACTAATGTTACTATTGTGACTTCATATTATTATTGTTAGGTCGGGGTTATATTGTGACTCCTTAGACTCCTATATATAGAAAGGAGGTTTTGTCATTTGAATCATCCAAGAATTGTTCATTTATGTAATGTAAAGGAGGTTGCCCCCTCGAAGAGGCTGAATTCTAAGGCGTGGATCTCTTTTTTCTATCTTTTTGTGAGCTGGTTTCATAACATTTGGTATCAGAGCTTTGGATTCTAGGGTTTCGCTGCTCCAAACAGGTCATCGTGGCATTTTCGCTATAACGTTTTTTCTGGGACGTTGCAGAAGTCACAAAAAAAACCCATTTGAAAAGAATTGGTGCTGAACTTTGGGTCCGAATTTCAGAGCTTTTCGTGGGATATTTTCGGAGATATGATCTGAGGAATTTGGCCTTTTTGCAGACTCCTGAATTACACTCAAAACAGGTGACCTGGGGAAAATCGTCATAACTTTCTTTCTGGGCATCGGATTGAAATTTCGTAAGAAGTTGAAGAAAGAGGACGGACTGTAGTTTTCATTTTTATATTTTTCAGAGTCAAAGGCTGAAACAGTGACTCGTGGCATGTCGCTCTACTGAACTAGTCTATAATCAAGTCACTATGGGAGATTTCGTATAACTCTTCGTCAGAGAATCCAATTTGGGTCAGACTTGTGGCATTGGAAAGAAGACACAGAGGGATACTATAGGTCACAAATTCAGAACTAGATTATCACAAAGTACAGAGATACATCAGAGGCAATATCGAGCTCCTACAAAGTGAAAAAAGGTGTGTAGATTTTCTTAAATTTTAGCTTAAGCTGGGTTTGAAAATTTATTTGAAGGAATTCAAAAGGCATAGTAGAGCATTATTATCGGTAACTGATGCCCCGAGGAAAGAAAATGCAAACACCTAATAAGGAACCTGAAAGCTCTAGCATGACTCATGAAGAAGAGGAAGAAATGCTACATGATATATCAAAATTACAAGACCAAGTGCAAAAAATGTCAGCCTCACAAAAGCTAACAGAAGCTAAGATAAAGGGCATGGAATCTAAGATAAAGGGCATGGAAGCTAAGATGAATGGCATGGAAGCTAAGATGGACGATTGGAAGATAGATTTGAAGATGGACATGGAAGATTGGAAGACAGATTTGAAGACAGACATGGATGATTGGAAGACAGATTTGAAGACAAGCATGGACGAATTGAAGATAAATATGAATAAGCTGCTACAAGAAATGGTCACTAAGGGTGAAAGGGTAGTAAAGGAAACTCATGATGAGAAAAAAATAAATGTTAATCATGATTCCATGGACTCTAATGTGGGATCGAAGACCCATCATATTCAAAAAATTGATATGAGGAAGTTTGATGGCAAGGATCCCGCAACATGGATATTACAGATGGAGCAATTTTTCGATCTCAATAATGTGCAAAACACACAAAAGGTACGTATTGCAACTTTATATTTGGAACCAAATCAGTTTGTATGGTATCAATTGCTTTGCTCTCATAAACAAATTATCACTTGGGAAATTTTTACAGAAGAATTGACAGCACATTATGAGCATACAAAAAGAAACACTTTTTTTAGCCAATTGATAAGTCTCAAACAAAAGGTTTCAATAATGGAGCACATTGAGGAGTTCCAAAAATTGAACATAAGGGTAAAAAATATTCCAGAGGAGCATAGGAT
>APFE030013139.1:0-41958 GCA_000404065.3 Pinus taeda
AAAATGCCAGCTTTAGACGCTGACATGCAACCTTCAGCAATGGATCTTGATGCAGCTTTAGCACTTAGTTTGCAAGATGGAGTCTCAGAGGATCATCAGAACATCCCTATAATAATGGAGGAAGACCCAGAGACTGTAAGTCTGGACGGACTAGACATTCTCAAACTTGAAACAGCATGCAAGCAAAAAGAGTACAACTCAATACCTCCATGGGAAATAGATAGACTGGAAGGTGTTCTCATCAAAGCTCAACACAACAAATGCCTAGGCATACAAGCAGGTAGTCCATGAGATGGAAAGAAAATCCTAAAAGAGACAAAGAAGAGAGGGTGCAACACCGATCTGCAAAGAACCATCATTCTAGGAGAAATCTTAATGGAATCAGGGAGATTCCCAAAGTTGACGAAGTTCTACAAGCCCCAACCCCACTGTTCCTCATGAAGCTCATCTCCTGGAACATGCGTGGGCTCAATAACCCCTCAAAACACAGAATGTTAAAAAACATGATTCAGTTAGAGAAACCAACCATCGTTTTTCTACAAGAAACAAAGAGTACTAATGCGGCCCTCGAAAGGATCCTCAACAAAGCATGGAACGAGAGTCGCTCAGTTTCAGTGGATGCGGTAGGGGCCTCTGGTGGACTATCAATAGTCTGGAATCCACAGATCCTTATGCTTCAAGATTTTCATGCCACTCATCATTTCATCCAAGCTTCATTTCATCTCATCGGGACAGATCTGCACGGTCTTCTCACCAACACCTACTTCCCGCAAGATTTACATCAAAAATTAGAAGTGTTGGATGCACTCACAGCTCTGAACTCTACCAGACAGTACCCTCTATGGATCAGCGGGGGAGATTTCAATATAATCACGAATTTAGGGGAAAAAATGGAGGGCGCATGAAGTTAGAAGATGACAACATAGGATTCAAAGATTTCATTCAAAGTAATCAGCTCATAGACATCCAAACCTCAAATGGCACATACACCTGGACAAACAAACGAAGGGGAATACATAATATTGCTTCTAGGCTTGACCGCTTTCTTATTTCAGATAATGTCATTCATTTGGGAGGAGACTTTCACGCCTCCATTCTGCCTCAAGGCGGCTCTGATCATTGGCCCATAATGCTTCAATGGACACGTCCGGGTAAACATTGCAATCGTCCATTTCGCTTTGAGGCCTTCTGGTCCACTCATCCTGACTTTAAAGAAGTGGTTCGAGCTGCATGGAAATCCTTCACCCCCCCAGCAGGTGCAAAGATGTTCCAATTTCAACAGAAACTCAGACACCTCAAGCAAGTGCTTAAAGTCTGGAATAAAACCCAATTTGGGAACATTCTGGAAACCAAGAAAAAATTGGAGCAGAATATGTGTTCGCTACAGCACACCATTATCCTAGAGGGCAGAACAGAAGAACTAGCAGATAAGGAGCACTCCCTCTGGTCAGAAATAGAAGCTCGTAGGCTACAAGAGGAAATCCTTTGGCGCCAAAAATCCAGAATAAGATGGGCTAAAGGAAGGGGAAAAGAACACAAAATTATTTCATCGATCCACCATTCAACGACGAATGCACAACAATATTGCCTTCATCAATAACAGTCAAGGGGAGAGATTAGAAAAGCATGAAGATATTAAAAAGGAATTCAAAGAATACTTCCAGGAAGCGCTCAAAGAACAAACAGGGAGTAGATCAACAGCCATAAGATCGGTCACGCAGCACATCCCCAAGATAATCACGGAAGATCACAATCAAAATCTATTAAAACCAGTCTCCATGCAGGAGGTAGAAGAGGCAATGGCTCAGCTAAAAGATGGTAAGGCTCCTGGACCTGATGGTTTCACCTCCAATTTCTTTCATGAGTTCTGGGAATTGATCAGTACCGAAGTCTGGGAATTGGTGGAAGAATCTCGCTCTATGCACTGGCTCCTACCTTCCCTTAATTCAACCTTCATTGCTCTGGTGCCCAAGGGGGAAGAATCAAACACGCCAGATAAATTCAGGCCGATTGCCCTCTGTAATGTCATCTATAAAATTATATCCAAAGTGGTGGCAAACAGGCTCAAACCTCTTCTACCTCTTCTCATCCTTCCGGAACAGACGGGATATGTCAAGGGGCGTCAGATAATGGATGGCATTATTCTTTCTAAAGAGGTGATCCACTCTTTAAAAATCCTCAAGAAACCAAGTATGATAATGAAGCTTGATCTTTCCAAAGCTTTCGACAAACTCAGTTGGGAATATATCCATCAAATGTTGTTAGCCTTCGGCTTCAATGCCACCTGGACCCGTTGGATAATGAATCTCATTACCTCTCCCTGCTTCTCAGTTCTCCTCAATGGCTCTCCCTCTTTGCCCTTCCGTCCATCGAGAGGCATACGTCAAGGGGACCCCCTATACCCTTTCATCTTTGTTCTCATGGCGGAAGGACTCAGTCGCCTCCTTCACCATGTTGTTTCCTCTCAAGCGATCAAAGGCATAGCGCTCCATGGACTCCACCCCTTATCCCATCAACAGTTTGTTGATGACACGATGCTCTTTGGTCATCCTTCTTCTCTAGAAGCGAAAGCCTTTAAAGCCCTGCTCTCGCTTTTCTCTGAAGGCTCTGGAACCTCGATCAATGCCAACCAATCCCAACTATTCTTCTTTAATACCCCTGTCTCCACTCAAAGAAACATTGCTCGCATCCTGGGATTCTCCATTGCCGTGCTTCCCTCCAAATATTTGGGCGCTCTTCTAATGGTCTCTGCCCTTAAGCATGCGTCTTGGCGTACGCTGCTGGATAAATTGGAAGCCAGACTTTCCTCTTGGACATATCGATCGCTCAACATAGCTAGTCGGCTCATTTTGATCAAATCAGTCCTACATGCCATGCCTCTGTATCTTTTCTCTATATTAGCAGCTCCCAAATGGGTTCTTAAAGCAATTCGTAACCTTCAAAGAAGTTTTCTATGGGGCTCCACAGGGCTCAACAGAAAATGGGCCCTTGTTAAATGGACAGAAGTCTGCCAGCCGAAATCCAATGGTGGACTAGGACTACGGGATCCCCTACAAAGCAACTGCAATATGGGAGCAAGGATATGGTGGAATTGGTTAGTAAAGCCACACATTCCTTGGGCAAAGCTATGGCAAGCCAAATATGCGCCCGGAAGTCATTGGGATGAACTAATCAAGATCAGTCCTAGTATCTCGGGCTCCATGATTTGGAACGCAGCCAAAATACACAGCGCCTTCATCCAAGAGAACAGCTTTTGGGAAATTCACTCGGGGAATTCGGCGCGGTTTTGGGAGGATTCATGGCAGCAGCTACCAAAACTTGCCTCGATCTTTCATGGGACTCCCATCATGTGTAGAGCATCATTTCACATCATGGACACCCTCATCACCTTCAACAGTCTATTTGTTTCCCTTCATTGTTCACGAGATGATGGAATTGGACCAGTGTGCCCCGACTGTCTTAGCATATTATGGCAGTAGATCCAAGGCCCAGAGGAGGTTTGTCTCATCCCTTGAGACATGGGAGGGAAAGAACCATCGTTAAATCCCTAAGTTTTGGAGCATTACAAGCTATTTTATCATTAGGAGACCCATGAAACCAGATTCTATGCTGCAAAATCACTTTGGGGCCCCACATAATGACTTGCATGGAGATCAAGGGGTTATTTCCTTGTTCGAGATTTATGGAGCCCTCTCTCACATTCTGGCAACTAGAGGACTCGATGTGGCCCTCCAATGGCCCTACATCAGCATGATGTCATCAATTTGGCTAGCATTTGGATGGCTAATTCATAATTTTTCAAAGCTGCTTGGTCAACTTATGACCAAGGCTTGTATTTTGCACATTTTTATATGTTAGGGGCCTTTAGGCTAATAATTTCACTTAGTGAGACACATACAAATAGAACTAAGTCTCATTTGTATTGGATCATCATCACACTTGGGAATTTCGGCCTTCACGGCAGATTCACACTTTT
Organism: Pinus taeda; assembly: GCA_000404065.3. NCBI lineage: Eukaryota > Viridiplantae > Streptophyta > Pinopsida > Pinales > Pinaceae > Pinus > Pinus taeda. Next base: position 3,977 of record APFE030013139.1, read on the forward strand.
TCTTTGGTTAGCTATGGGTGTTCTTGGATGCATTTTGATATTTGGAGCTGAAATCATGATCTTCTTTGGAGCTATCCCTTGGATTATGGATGGATATATCATAATGCCATCTTGTAAGTGATTTATATTGAAAATTTTCTCTTGAAATATGTCCAATGTATGGAATCGCTGCAACTAAGTTAATGCTATTGTGCCCTAATTTATTGAAGAAAATTTTGAAGGCTATTTGGTCGACAATTTCATATGTTATTAATTGTATGGAAAATGATGAATGTTCCTAGTGGATGAAATATGGTTTTTCTCCATAAAACTCCATTATTCCTGAGCTGGTAGCTAGGGCATCAATTCTTGACCTCCTTAAAGACAATTTTGGCTAATCTAAAGCATATGCCCAAAGGACATGGCATTAGTCCAAGCCATTTGGTGATCAAAACACTCTCTCCATAATTTTCTCCTTCTAAATTTCAAACCCCTAAAGGCAGGGCAGAAATCCAGGGCTTGCAGTGAAATTTTAGGGAGGTGATTTTTCAAGAATTCAGGGGTCCAAACTAGTGAAGCACGACCCTCATAAAACCCGCGGGTAAGGACAGGTCCTATGCTGGGCTGAGTCACCTGCATAGAACCCACGGTCTAGACCCTTATCCGGTGGGTTTTGTATAAGACCCAGCTACCCGCATCAAACCCGCGGGTAGCCCATTAAACCCTCATTGGACCCCTATAAGACCCTCCGGTCGTCAAAACCCACAATCTGTCCAAAAATTCAATTTTTTTTTTTTTTTTTTTGGGAAATGAGGTGGAGGAAAAGGGAAATTGGAGGGAAAAAAAGCTTTGTACCCAGCAATGGGTATTCTAGAAAGATAGCACAAAACCGGAAGCAATGTCTGTGAAAACATCTGTCTTTGTTGATAGTTTGTGGGACAAAGTGACTGAGATTGTCAGCTTCACTAAGCCCGTTGTGAAAGTCTTGAGATTGATGGATGGAGAGAAACCTACAATGGGATATATTTATGAGGGCATGAACAGGGCCAAAGAGGCCATCAAGACTTTATATAAGGGAAATGAATCCAAATATCCCCCTATATGGAAATTTATTGATTCCAAGTGGGACAAGCAACTACATTCACCATTGCTTGTAGCAGGAGTATATATCAATCTGAGCTTATTCTATAATGACGGGTATAGCATTCAAAGAGATCCTAAGGTGATGAGCTGTGTCATGATATGCATTGAGAAGATGTTCCCGGATCTAGATATTCAGGACAAAATCAACAAACAACCAGATATGTACAAGGAGCATCTAGCATGTTTGGATTCAGCTCAAGCCAACGTCTCAAGGACAAGAAAATGCCTTGTAATTTTGCTAGTTCTCTTTTATATGTTTGGCATTGCAAACTGATAATCTTTGTTGTTATTTTTTTACAACTCATTGGTGGATAGATTGTCGCACTGAGGCACCACAATTACAAGAATTCGCCATCAGAGTTCTGAGACAACCTTGTAGTGCTTCTTCTTGTGAGCGCAATTGGCCAGTGTTTGAGCACATCCACAGCAAAAAGAGAAACAGGTTGAAGCATGGGAGGTTGGATAAGTTGGTTTTCATCTACTACAACCTTTGAATGCTTACAAAACAAGTGCAACCAAAGGATACAGATCCAATTTTATTGGATACTATTGATTTAGAGTCTGATTGGGTTGTGGAGGAGGAGGCCCCTAATTTGAGTTGGCTTGATGAAGAGACTGAGGATCTCTCTAGTTTGCCATCTCAAATGGAGATTCCAAATACACCTGCCTCACAGTTGCTTCAGTCTTCTGATGTTACCACTAGCTCCATGAGGGCTTATTTTAGGCATGGTCCATGAGTGATGAGACTCAAGATTGTTATGAGACAATCATTTATCATTTATGACATATGTATTTGAATTTTGAACTGGTAACATTTTTTATTTTAATTATGGAATCACAAGTCCTTTTCTTATTCAGTATCTAAATGTTTTGCTTACAAAAATCGAATATGTTATGTTGTACTTTTATAGATATGAGATGATGTTATGAATTATTGCATATATTGTGGTTTTTATAACTTAAAAGGATTGGAATTGTCATTAGTTTCTTTTTTGTGCTTAAAATTTACTACATTTTAAGGTTTTTTTGTATTTTGACGAGTCTTATACAGGTCTTATAAGGGTCGTTCCAGAGTCTTATACGAGTCAAAGAGTCAATGTCGTGACGAGTCTTATATGAGCAAAAGTCTTGCAACATTGATACATACATATATATATATATATATCACTAAAGCACGACCCTCATAAAACCCGCGGGTAAGGACGGGTCCTATGTTGGGCCAAGTCACCCGCATAGAACCCGCGGTCTAGACCCAAACTCGACGGGTTTGTATAAGACCCGGCTACCCGCATCACTGAAACACGACCCTCATAAAACCGGCGGTAAGGAAGGGTTCTATGTTGGGCCAGGTCACCCACATAGAACCTACAGTCTAGACCCAGACCCGACGGGTTTGTATAAGACCCGGCTACCCGCATCAAACTCGCAAGTAGCCCATTAAACACTCATCGAACCTGTATAAGACCCTTCGAGCATCAAAACCCACAATCTATCCAAAAATTCGATTTTTTTTTTTTTTGGAAATGAGATGGAGTAAAATGGAATTTGGAGGGAAAAAAAAGCTTTATAAGCACCTCTCTCCCTTCCATTTTTCATTCACTTGTCATTTGAGTGTTTGGCTAATTTGTGTGAGTGTTGAAACTTGAGAGTGAAACTAAAGGAGCATGAAGGAGTTGTTGGAGGAGGCTAAAGGAGGCTCCATCGGATCAGACTAAGCTTTAGGTAGGCTTCATGAACCTAGTTACAATGTTTTCCATGTATTCATTTTTGTTTTTTTCTTGTTTTTTTTTATGTTTGCAATTTTATTTTTTTTGGGAATGCCTGCGGCTGAGTTTCTCAGCCACACAAGGTCGTTGTCTAGCTGAGAAACTCAACCACACAACTAAAAAAATTTACAAATTATAAAAAAATTCAAAGCCAAAAAAAAAAAATTATTTATTTTTTTCTTCCAGATTTTGTCACCATGCCACCAAAGGGTTTCAGATAGTCTCGTGATCCAGCATGGGCACATGGTCAATGAATCATTCCCAGTAATGACCATAATATCAAGTGCAATTATTGCAATACCACAATGCACGCAGGCATAAACAAGATGAAATACCACCTAGCCAAAATTCTTAGGCATGGTCTGAGATGTTGTTCACTACTGAAATGGTAGCTTCTTTGGAATAAATTAAAGAAGCAAGTTTTAAGAGGGCAAGAAGGAAGGATGAGATTGTTGGCATAGGTAGATCTTCATGTCAGAGTGAAACACATTTTCAAAGCCTAGATATTGGTAACTCCTCTTTAATTTCTATGGCAAACAAGAGTATAACCTCTTCTTTCTTCAATCCTCGTACAACTCCAGGATCTCAACCAACCTTGGACAGTTTCAATGATAAGAAGAGAAAGGAGGTAGATATAGCAGTGACGAGGTTTTGGTACCGTAACAGTGTTTCATTCAACTATGAAAAGTCTTATTTTTATCAGCCCATGGTGGATTCCATTGCATGTGTTGGCCCTGGATACAAATCCCCATCTGATAATGCACTTCGAGGGAAAGAGCTAGATGAGGAGCTTGAGTGTGTCAAGGAGCAATCGGAGAGCATTAAAAGCTCATGGAAATTTATAGGTTGTACACTTATGTCTAATGGGTGCACAGATCAGAGGGGTAGAACAATAATAAATTTTGTTGTAGCTTTCCCTAAAGGAACCTTGTTCCTAAAATGCATTGATGCATCTACAAATGTAAAAGATGCACATTTGATTTTTTCATTGTTGGCTGATGTGGTGGAGGAATTTCGGGTTGCAAATGTTGTCCAAGTAATCACGGAAAATGCAGTAAATTATGTGGCAGCTGGAAGGTTGCTTTGTGCCAAATATCCCATCATTTTTTGGACTCCATGTGCTGCCCATTGCATAGACTTGATGCTAGAGGACATTGGGAAGTTGGAGTGGGTGCAAGACGTTTTGCAAGAAGGCAAGCATATTACCAAGTATAGTTATAATCATGCTTGGGTGTTGAACCTTATGAGGGAATTCACATAGGGTAAGCTTAGTCACCCAGTTGTCACACAATTTGCTACAAACTTTCTTTCCCTCCAAAGCCTTTTGTCTGAGTACCAAGATTTGAGAAGAACGTTTTGTAGCCAACAATGGGTATTCTGGAAAGATAGCACAAAACCAGAAGCAATGTATGTGAAAACATCGGTCTTTGCTAATAGTTTGTGGGACAAAGTGACTAAGATTGTCAGCTTCACTGAGACCCTTGTTCTTGAGATTTATGGATGGAGAGAAACCTACAATGGGATATACTTGTGAGGGCATGGACAGGGCCAAAGAGGCCATCAAGACTTTTTATAAAGGAAATGAATCTAAATATCTCACTATATGGAAAATAATTTATTCCAGGAGGGACAGGCAACTACATTCACCATTTCATGTAGCAAGAGCATATCTCAATCCGAGCTTATTCTATAATGAGGGGTCTAGCATTCAAAGAGATGTCGAGGTGATGAGAGGTGTCATGATATGCATTGAGAAGATGCTCCCAGATTAAGATATTCAGGACAAAATCAACATACAACGAGATATGTACAAGGAAGCATCTGGCATGTTTGGATTTAGCTAAAGCCAACATCTCAAGGACAAGAAAATGCCTTGTAAGTGAAAATTGTTAGAACTTAACTCATAATTTTGCTAGTTCTCTTTTATATGTTTGGCATTGCAAACTGATAATATTTGTTGTTAGTTTTTTACAACTCATTGGTGGATATGTTGTGGCACTCAGGCACCAAAATTACAAGAATTCGCCATCAGAGTTCTGAGTCAACCCTGCAGTGTTTCTTCTTGTGAGTGCAATTGGTCAGTGTTTGAGCACATCCACAACAAAAAGAGAAACAGGTTAGAGCATGAGAGGTTGGAGAAGTTGGTTTTCATCTACTACAACCTTCGAATGCTCACAAAACAAGTGCAACCAAAGGATATAGATCCAATTTTATTGGATACTATTGATTTAGAGTCTGATTGGGTTGTGGAGGAGGAGGCCCCTGATTTGAGTTGGCTTGATGAAGAGACTGAGGATCTCTCTAGTTTGCCATCTCAAATGGAGATTCCAAATACACCTGCAACATAGTTGATTCAGTCTTCCAATGCTACCACTAGCTCCACGAGGGATTATTTTAGGCATGATCATTCATGAGTGATGAGACTCAATATTGTTATGAGACAATCATTTATCATTTATAACATATGTATTTGAATTTTGAACTTGCTGACATTTTTTATTTTAATTATGGAATCATGAGCCATTTTCTTATTCAATATCTAAATATTTTTCTTACAAAAACTGAATATGTTATGTTATACTTTTATAGATAAAAGATGATGTTATGAATTATTGCATATATTGTGGTTTTTATAGCTTATAAGGATTGGAATTGTCATTAGTTTCTTTTTTGTGCTTAAAATTTACCACATTTTAAGTTTTTTTTTTTGTATTTTGACGAGTCTTATACGGGTCTTATAAGAGTCGTTCCCGAGTCTTATATGAGTTGACGAGTCAATGTCGTGACAAGTCTTATACGAGTACAAGTCGTGCAACATTGGTCCAAACATCAAGCTTAGGGTCTAGTCTACCTATGCTCAAAATTTGGTGGGAATCCGCTCGAGTTTCATCCATAAAATCGCTTTCCCTAGGTGTTGCTCCAAGAGGGAAACCCTAGGTTCTTCTCCCTCAACCTTCAGGAATCCTTTGAGGGTTGTATGATTTACTCAATGGATTAAATCATAACAAGCCCTTTCTTCTCTTGGGCCTTGACCTTGTGAATACTTATTACCATTGAAAATCCTTAACCCCTAGGTCTTGTGCCTTCGTTTCTAGGGATTTTCTTAGAGAGCAATCTGCTTCTTTGAAGCCTCATGCCATTTTTGAGCCTCTCTTTCGAATGAGCTCTAGATCCATCACCTTGTACCTCTGGACTCAGAATATCTATCACAGGTGATCAGAATCATACCGGGACTCATCCCATCGGTGAAAGTCTGTAAAGAGCAAGGGACTTCACCACTGTCCCATTGTTGGAACTTAGTCTAGCTCTTCATCCTATAGGGTTTCCATCCTTATGGCCTGCTAGATTTTATGTCAAATCCAAGGCATTGGCTTGATTGATGACGTGCCCAAATGAACCCAGAATGCCCTTACGCTGGCCTTGCCCCTGTTGATGGATGTTGCCTTGTTCCAGAGCCTAGATGATGATGGAGACCACTGAGATGGTTTGGGAGGGATAGCACACAATGCCTATATGCTAACTCTTGCTCCTGAGGTTTCTACGTCATCCATACATGCCTTAGAAAGGTGACATAAACCTCTTGATGATGACATTATGGTGGAGGAAATGTTACTTGGAGATATACCCATGCACTTTGAAGATGACATTATGGTGGAGGAAATGTTACTTGGAGATATACCCATGCACTTTGAAGATGTACCTTGGAGTGAGTAGCACTCTTGGACCCACTTTGTCACTTTCTTGATGGAGATGGCCATTTTAGGAGGACAACATCATGTCGAAGAGCATATATGCCCACACATGTGGTAGATTATTGATGTGAAAATTCCTTGAAATGCAACAACCGGAATTAATTCTTTTAACTAATAAAATTGTGCAATTTATTTTGTTACGGAAAAATAACAAATTAATCACATTGCAATTCTTAACAAATACAAATGCTGCAAAAATAAACTAGAAACTGAGAAAATGCTAGCACACACAATAAAAGTTTGACACAACTATTTTTGGACAATTATCCCCAGAAAACCCTAATGTGGGAAAACCAATGCAGTAGATGAGGATTTTATTATTATGCAACAGTGAAATTTTGAGTACAAATTGGATGCCCAAAACTGGAAATCCTCAGCAGGAAAATCTGGCCACAAAAATTAGTGAGACAAATCTTGTCTCATCCAACACTGATCTAGCTCCACAACCGGCTCACACAGGCCACACGAAGGCCCCTACGTCAGCTTCTGCGCAAGCCTTGTGCAATCCCTCACGCGCACTGCCTTGAAGCTACTCTAATCAAGACATTCGACCCAACTCAGCCTTTGAGAATGATTCGCTAGCACTTTCGGAATTTATCCTGGACTCCAATAACTGAATCGACCCTCACTCCAGCTGAATCGAACTCCTCCTCTGACGTTTCTTGCACAACCTCACTTTGGAAAAATCAGCCCTCCTGCGATTGACTCTACGAAACTAGAATCTCCACCGAAATTACTGTCTTTTCTCCTCACTGACTTTTCTTTACCTCTGGCACGAACTTCTCTTCCCTGCTCAGTTGTTGTTGCTGGATAGCTCGATCTTCCAACGAAAATCAATCTCAAGTGTTTTTATCTCCAACCCCATCGACCTCCTCTTATAATCTCTCATTGGCGCACCAACGACCATGATTAAATCTTCATCAATGGCTAAGATCATCTCTGGATTGATCCATGTGAGTTTCAAGAGAAATCTCTCCTTTCTCAATTAATTCCTGTTAATTAATCACTTTTCCTAAGTTAGACTTAGGAAAATTTTAATTATAGACTAATTAAATTAATTGAGCCATCCATCTCTAGGTGTTTCTCCTAAAACTTTTTCTAGGTTCAAGAGCTCTTATGTTTCTAAGCCTCTCAGACCAAAGTCGAGACTAGAACACCTATCTAATGTTACAAAATCTAACAATTGATGTATTTTTCATGTTTTATCATTTTGTAAAGCTATCTTAAGGTTATCTTGTGAGCTTTAGGCCTAATTGAATGTTCCAAGCAAACGTTTAGGGCTTATATTCTAAAATTTATGAAAATTTCCCTGGTTTCCCTCATATAAATAGAGGGAAGTCACTTTCATTTTATCATCACATTTCACTCACTTCTCTCTAAAAGTAGTGTGCACTAGTTCTCTTGTACTTTTCTCTTGGATGCAATGGATATTTGGTGGAGTGAATTGCCTTGGGAGAGATATTTCTGCATGGAGAGACTTTTTGGGATTGATTAAGTGATTCTCGATGGAATAGTGCAAGTTTATTGTCATTTTCTTCCATTTCACATGCTATTTTTCTAATATTAGGGTTTCTATTGTTCCATATTAAGAAGTACAATATCTGTCTTGAAATCTTGATTCTTTATGGTATACGAAATTTGTCTTTCAAGAATCCATCAAAGGAACTTGATGCATGCATCTTTTGACCTTAAATATCCCACATAAAGAAGTTGTTAGGGTTACTAAGAGAAGAATTTTGATCTCCCACCCTTTTCATCCAAGGCCATCTATCATCAACCTTGCCCTAATTGACTCCATTGCCTAATTGAGTAAAGGCACTAGTCTAGTAGTAGTGATCATTCTAGATTCTTACTTCTTTTCCTAATTTCTTGGTAACTAGGGTTAAGGTTTGGGTTTAATTTGAATTTTATGGTAATTTTCCATCTATATGTCATTATTTTGTTGATAGAGATTGCATTTATAAATTTAAAAATGTAAATCTAGCATTTATTTCACTTTTATCCCCAAAAATAGAATTGATATCATGACTTTATTGTTGTTTTATGGATATAAACCTTAAAATTTCCCTATCCCTTGATTAACTCTTGATAGCCTTTGATCCTTTGTTGAGTATATCCCTTAGAGGTTATTTATTTTATGTATATGCTATTGCATCCTATAAACCTACATATTAGAAAAACCTTAGTTTATGACAACCTTCTTCTAGTCCATTGGGGTTAGTGGAAAGCATGCTTGATTACTTGAAACTTTTACCTCAACCATCAAGGCCTTGCCAATACCTTTCTTTGTAACCATTACACAACTTATTGGGCGATATCATTCACAATTCTCTTAGGCAATCATTTTCCTTAGGTGAATACCCTCCAAGACTTGTTAGGGAAGCCTCCCTTGTGGAAATAACATCCACCACTAAACAACAAGAAAGAGGTTTACTAAGGTGACAATGATGGCTAATCTCGTTGTTTCCATAGGACCTAGGTTTCCTCGTGAGGCTTTGCACTAGGCATGCTAGATTTTGTAGTAATAGTATGCTAAGGAACCAATCTTCTATCCTCCATCGCCCATTTTTTCTTTACAATCCTTAACATTGTTTTATTAGGGTTTTCTCTCCAAGACCATCTAGTAATCCCTGTGAAAATTTATGAATCTAACAAATCAGAAATCCTAGTGCAGTAAACTTATTTGCATTACCTACTTGTTTTCTTCATTTTAACAAGTTATTTTCAGAATTATTCAGAAAATATTTAATGCAAATACACTGCAGCCTACAACAATATACAAATCAAGTACTAAAAAAATAAATGAGACAACCACACAAAGGGCACACTTATTTTTTGTTAAATTGGAATCTAGGGCCAAACTCTATGTGGGTCAGCTTATTTATGGCAGCTGATATTTTTATTGGATCCCTCTCTTCGAGAGGTGTAGAATTGATCCAAAGATCATCCAATTCCGATAAGTATTTATGGAGATATGAATTTATTTTGTTTATGAAATTATTATCAAGCCGACCAACTATTTTGTAGGCTCTAGAAGCCCAACCGACGTGTCTATTCATCATCCTCACTTTAGTATAAATATAAGAGGATTTTATGTCATTTAGACACACTCTTTAGGTGATCTCCTCTCCACGTCTGGGTTTTTGGAGAAGGAGAAAACGCTAAGGGTACTTGCTATGATGCCCTAACTGCAGTAGCATTAATCTGGGTAGTCGTAGCATTATAGTGAAATGATGTTATGGTGACAGCCGTAGCATTATAGTGAAACACAATTATTATATTGTGGTGAACGCAGTGGCACCATGGTGAACGCAGGTGATACGCAGTCATGGTGAACGCAAGGCATTGGCATTGTGGTAAACACAGCGACATTATACACTGTTATGAACACACAGGCAGAGATACGTTGGGAAGTCAACGCTAGGTTGTCAGGTGGATACGCAGAAAATCATATAAATTCTATACACTGTCTGGTGATACGGTGGACATACTACTCTATAGGCTGGATGGTTCATATAAGCAGTTCACGCGGGATGTGGTATGATGATCAAACCATACATGCTATACAACGCATTACCTTATACGTTGGAAACCCTATGCTCTACACGCAGTCATGGCGTATATATATAACACGCACAGCAATCTCATCGCAGTTATGAAGGAATACGTTCATAAATAATGTCGCAGTCATAAGGAACAACTGAACAACGTAGGCCTGTTCATGGAATTCATTATGGAATGCAGTCATGATATTATGGAACGCAGATACATACAATAAGTGACGCAGTCAAAGCAAGGTAGATATACGCTGGGTAGTGGAGGCAATGAACACACGCTGGGCAGTCAAGGTTATATTCACGCTGTTCATTACGGATCATATACGCAGGACATGAAATAACATGCAGGCAATGAATGCACGCTGGGCAATCAAGGAAATGAATACATGTTGAGTAGACAATCGATACACTGGACCTTATCCACATTATCTATACGATGTTCAATAAAACCTTACCACGCAGTCTCTACACGTTGAGCAGAGAATTGATACACTGTTCTATGATGGAATCTCATACGCTGTTATGTATTTGTAGAAAATTCAACGTTGTTATGTATACGCATGTCGTGTATACAACACAGTCATGGCAATACACTGGGACTGATATATATAACGCATCCGCTGCAAATGAACATATATAAGCATATAGCAGTATGAGCAGCATTGGCAATATGAGCAGTATGATGCATATGGGTAGTATGAGCAGCATGGGCAGTATGAGCAGTATGATGCATATGGGTAGTATGAGCAGCATAATGCATATATCATGAGCATCATGATGAATAAGATCATGTGCATGGGCAACACAATGATGCGGGGAGCATGGAAAACATCATAGTAAATGTAATCATGAGAATGGTGCAACTGTGATGAATGATGCAACGGGCAGCTTCATGATAAGTGTGATCATGAGCAGCATGACGGTGCTACATAGTAGGGTGCAGCAAATGGACGAGATGCAGCTCGATGATAGGTGACGGAGTCACCTTGACAATCAGTTGAAGCAGAATGTCTTCAACTGATCTCATCATTATACGAAATGATCTATGCTAGATCTAGATAAGTCAAAGTGTTGACTTCTGTTGTAAATGTACTTTCTCTCTCTCTTTCTCTACTAAACTTTGAAGATAAAAGAAGATTTGATCAAAGCGTTTCCCCACACATTGTGGGGTTTGTCCTTGGCTCGCGCCATATCTTGTGTCCTCTTGTCTTGGCTTGTCTTCTACGTTTTATATTTATGTTCTATCTGCAATTTATCGTAATGTTGAGCCATCCATCTCTAGGTGTTTCTCCTAAAACTTTTTCTAGGTTCAAGAGCTCTTATGTTTCTAAGCCTCTCAGACCAAAGTCGAGACTAGAACACCTATCTAATGTTACAAAATCTAACAATTGATGTATTTTTCATGTTTTATCATTTTGTAAAGCTATCTTAAGGTTATCTTGTGAGCTTTAGGCCTAATTGAATGTTCCAAGCAAAAGTTTAGGGCTTATATTCTAAAATTTATGAAAATTTCCCTGGTTTCCCTCATATAAATAGAGGGAAGTCACTTTCATTTTATCATCACATTTCACTCACTTCTCTCTAAAAGTAGTGTGCACTAGTTCTCTTGTACTTTTCTCTTGGATGCAATGGATATTTGGTGGAGTGAATTGCCTTGGGAGAGATATTTCTGCATGGAGAGACTTTTTGGGATTGATTAAGTGATTCTCGATGGAATAGTGCAAGTTTATTGTCATTTTCTTCCATTTCACATGCTATTTTTCTAATATTAGGGTTTCTATTGTTCCATATTAAGAAGTACAATATCTGTCTTGAAATCTTGATTCTTTATGGTATACGAAATTTGTCTTTCAAGAATCCATCAAAGGAACTTGATGCATGCATCTTTTGACCTTAAATATCCCACATAAAGAAGTTGTTAGGGTTACTAAGAGAAGAATTTTGATCTCCCACCCTTTTCATCCAAGGCCATCTATCATCAACCTTGCCCTAATTGACTCCATTGCCTAATTGAGTAAAGGCACTAGTCTAGTAGTAGTGATCATTCTAGATTCTTACTTCTTTTCCTAATTTCTTGGTAACTAGGGTTAAGGTTTGGGTTTAATTTGAATTTTATGGTAATTTTCCATCTATATGTCATTATTTTGTTGATAGAGATTGCATTTATAAATTAAAAAATGTAAATCTAGCATTTATTTCACTTTTATCCCCAAAAATAGAATTGATATCATGACTTTATTGTTGTTTTATGGATATAAACCTTAAAATTTCCCGATCCCTTGATTAACTCTTGATAGCCTTTGATCCTTTGTTGAGTATATCCCTTAGAGGTTATTTATTTTATGTATATGCTATTGCATCCTATAAACCTACATGTTAGAAAAACCTTAGTTTATGACAACCTTCTTCTAGTCCATTGGGGTTAGTGGAAAGCATGCTTGATTACTTGAAACTTTTACCTCAACCATCAAGGCCTTGCCAATACCTTTCTTTGTAACCATTAGACAACTTATTGGGCGATATCATTCACAATTCTCTTAGGCAATCATTTTCCTTAGGTGAATACCCTCCAAGACTTGTTAGGGAAGCCTCCCTTGTGGAAATAACATCCACCACTAAACAACAAGAAAGAGGTTTACTAAGGTGACAATGATGGCTAATCTCGTTGTTTCCATAGGACCTAGGTTGCCTCGTGAGGCTTTGCACTAGGCCTGCTAGATTTTGTAGTAATAGTATGCTAAGGAACCAATCTTCTATCCTCCATCGCCCATTTTTTCTTTACAATCCTTAACATTGTTTTATTAGGGTTTTCTCTCCAAGACCATCTAGTAATCCCTGTGAAAATTTATGAATCTAACAAATCAGAAATCCTAGTGCAGTAAACTGATTTGCATTACCTACTTGTTTTCTTCATTTTAACAAGTTATTTTCAGAATTATTCAGAAAATATTTAATGCAAATACACTGCAGCCTACAACAATATACAAATCAAGTACTAAAAAAATAAATGAGACAACCACACAAAGGACACACTTATTTTTTGTTAAATTGGAATCTAGGGCCAAACTCCATGTGGGTCAGCTTATTTATGGCAGCTGATATTTTTATTGGATCCCTCTCTTCGAGAGGTGTAGAATTGATCCAAAGATCATCCAATTCCGATAAGTATTTATGGAGATATGAATTTATTTTGTTTATGAAATTATTATCAAGCCGACCAACTATTTTGTAGGCTCTAGAAGCCCAACCGACGTGTCTATTCATCATCCTCACTTTAGTATAAATATAAGAGGATTTTATGTCATTTAGACACACTCTTTAGGTGATCTCCTCTCCACGTCTGGGTTTTTGGAGAAGGAGAAAACGCTAAGGGTACTTGCTATGATGCCCTAACTGCAGTAGCATTAATCTGGGTAGTCGTAGCATTATAGTGAAATGATGTTATGGTGACAGCCGTAGCATTATAGTGAAACACAATTATTATATTGTGGTGAACGCAGTGGCACCATGGTGAACGCAGGTGATACGCAGTCATGGTGAACGCAAGGCATTGGCATTGTGGTAAACACAGCGACATTATACACTGTTATGAACACACAGGCAGAGATACGTTGGGAAGTCAACGCTAGGTTGTCAGGTGGATACGCAGAAAATCATATAAATTCTATACACTGTCTGGTGATATGGTGGACATACTACTCTATAGGTTGGATGGTTCATATAAGCAGTTCACGCGGGATGTGGTATGATGATCAGACCATACATGCTATACAACGCATTACCTTATACGTTGGAAACCCTATGCTCTACACGCAGTCATGGCGTATATATATAACACGCACAACAATCTCATCGCAGTTATGAAGGAATACGTTCATAAATAATGTCGCAGTCATAAGGAACAACTGAACAACGTAGGCCTGTTCATGGAATTCATTATGGAATGCAGTCATGATATTATGGAACGCAGATACATACAATAAGTGACGCAGTCAAAGCAAGGTAAGGTAGATATACGCTGGGTAGTGGAGGCAATGAACACACGCTGGGCAGTCAAGGTTATATTCACGCTGTTCATTACGGATCATATACGCAGGACATGAAATAACATGCAGGCAATGAATGCACGCTGGGCAATCAAGGAAATGAATACATGTTGAGTAGACAATCGATACACTGGACCTTATCCACATTATCTATACGATGTTCAATAAAACCTTACCACGCAGTCTCTACACGTTGAGCAGAGAATTGATACACTGTTCTATGATGGAATCTCATACGCTGTTATGTATTTGTAGAAAATTCAACGCTGTTATGTATACGCATGTCGTGTATACAACACAGTCATGGCAATACACTGGGACTGATATATATAACGCATTCGCTGCAAATGAACATATATAAGCATATGGCAGTATGAGCAGCATTGGCAATATGAGCAGTATGATGCATATGGGTAGTATGAGCAGCATGGGCAGTATGAGCAGTATGATGCATATTGGCAGTATGAGCAGCATTGGCAATATGAGCAGTATGATGCATATGGGTAGTATGAGCAGCATGGGCAGTATGAGCAGTATGATGCATATGGGTAGTATGAGCAGCATAATGCATATATCATGAGCATCATGATGAATAAGATCATGTGCATGGGCAACACAATGATGCGGGGAGCATGGACAACATCATAGTAAATGTAATCATGAGAATGGTGCAACTGTGATGAATGATGCAACGGGCAGCTTCATGATAAGTGTGATCATGAGCAGCATGACGGTGCTACATAGTAGGGTGCAGCAAATGGACGAGATGCAGCTCGATGATAGGTGACGGAGTCACCTTGAGAATCAGTTGAAGCAGAATGTCTTCAACTGATCTCATCATTATACGAAATGATCTATGCTAGATCTAGATAAGTCAAAGTGTTGACTTCTGTTGTAAATGTACTTTCTCTCTCTCTTTCTCTACCAAACTTTGAAGATAAAAGAAGATTTGATCAAAGCGTTTCCCCACACATTGTGGGGTTTGTCCTTGGCTCGCGCCATATCTTGTGTCCTCTTGTCTTGGCTTGTCTTCTACGTTTTATATTTATGTTCTATCTGCAATTTATCGTAATGTTGATGTGATTGCTAACTGTGAAAATTTAAATAAATTGCTCTAGCATAGAACATACCTAAACTTAACATTTTTGGACTAAACGTCCCCGGAAAATCCCAGTGTGGGAAAGCAGGTGCAGAAGATATGAGGTTTTTATTATTATGCAGATATCTAAATACAACTAGGGTGCTAAATCTGGCTCACCCAACAGAGAATAACTCGACAGAAGTACCTCTATCCAGCGACAGATATTTTGGCAGATCCAACAATTGGATGAACAAACCCCATAGGTGACTAAGATGTACGCAGTGCTGTGCAGCGATGGCTACTCCCAGCACTGACCTCCTCTAGGAGTTGTGTCACCCTCCCGGTGAGCCTTCCTGACTTAGAAATTGATCTACTGAATGGATGCCCAATATGCCTCACAGAAAACCCGGCGCTGCCTCTACGGACTGCGTCATCCTTCCAGCCTCTGCGTCACCCTCCTTGAGCTGCATTGTCTCTCCTTGGTATTGCGCTACCTCTCTATTATGTATTCTCGGCCTTGGATTAAAGTCCCGATGCCGAAATGCCCCTCAATACACTAGAAGATTACTCTGAAATTCTATGCAAAGCACGCCCCAAAATTTCAATCTAGCTCAAGTGTTGCTCTCCTTGTGTGTGTTCTCCAACTAACCCCAAGCCTTCCTTTATACTTTTCCTGTTGAGGAATCAACAACCATGATCTAATCTCTATTCAACAGCTAAGATTAAATTAGACTTGATCCTTGTCACTTAGAAGCTTCTCACCCATATTTACATTAATTCACTTTAATTATTTTAATTTCCTAAGTTTTAACTTAGGCACCATTAAAAATAATTAATTATTTGAATAACATGCACTCCAGGTGGAATTTCTCCAAATGATTTCTGGGACTTGGAGATCTCATGTGTTCTATCCCCTCCACAAAATTTCAGAGCTAGAGCACATCTGATGCTACCCAAAAAAATCAACACTCCCTCTTAGCGAGGAATGTGCTCTAGCAATACTTCCTAACAGAAGTATCACACTGATCCATGACATCGGTCCTCTGCCCTACTATAATTTGTACTACTGCCACTGTCATTGCTACATCTATACTGCAGCTCCCTCTTAATATGCTGCATCATGTTGCCCATAGCACTACAACTCAGTTGCTGAGAAGTAAGCAACTGAAAAGCCACCCAAAAGCTGACATGTTGGTCAATCTAGATGCCCCTTGACGTGGAAGCTACCTCTGCTGCTAATCTGTGCTGACCCAGCAGAAGTATCACACTGATCCATGACATCGGTCCTCTGCCCTACTATAATTTGTACTACTGCCACTGTCATTGCTACATCTATACTGCAGCTCCCTCTTAATATGCTGCATCATGTTGCCCATAGCACTACAACTCAGTTGCTGAGAAGTAAGCAACTGAAAAGCCACCCAAAAGCTGACATGTTGGTCAATCTAGATGCCCCTTGATGTGGAAGCTACCTCTGCTGCTAATCTGTGCTGACCCTCTAATGCTACTGCGCTGCTATTGTACCTGCTCTATGCCTTCCGCACTGCTGCAACACTCCACTGGCGCTCTAGCTCTACCATTGTTGCTCCATCATCCCTCGCACCAGCTGACTCTTGTCATTCTACTACTGTCATTAAGGGCTCCCATAGCCATATGGTGATCCAAGAGTTTGGGCACCTCAAGCATCCCGTGCCTTACTTCATTGTAGCTCCAACTACAATTCTATATTGCCCCACTTCTTTTCTAGAGGTGCATGAGGACTCATGGCGCAATCATCATCGTCCTCTCCGTCAGCTTGCGCTAGAGCAACCTTTGATTCAGACTTCTCTTATTTGCCCTTCTTCTTCTGAGGGCACTACGTGGCGAAAAGACCCATTTCGCCACATCTGAAGCATCTGACGCTGGACATGTCCTTTCCTTTTTGTCGCCTTTGTTGTCTCGTTGATGCGAGAGCCACATCCTCCTCTTCCTCCTTCTTGATTCAGATCCCTTTGTTGTTGCTTCCCGCATTGATCCATCGTCTGATCTCTCCATATCAAAGAGCTACCCACATCTCCTCCCAACTGGGAAGATAATCCCTCCCCAAGATGCTTTGGACAAAGGTTTCCCAGTCTTCAGTGACTATATTCGGTGGAGCCCTGACCATAAATTCAGCATCTGGTGTAACCCTTATGGAAGCTAGATGGTCACGGATCCTTTGCAACCTGAGAAGGAGGGGATCAATTTCTTCTCCCTTCTTCATTTGAAACTGTCTCAACTGACTCTCAAGCAACATCTTCTGCTGAACGGAAGTTCCCTCATACAATGTGGTCAAGGCCTCCCACATTTCCCTTGTGTCCTTCTCAGCAATATGTGGGATCACATGATCCTTCATCCCATCCATGATCATGCACTTTGCTTTTGCCTGAGCCTCCTCAAACTTTTTGAGAGGATCAGCATCAACTGGAACAACAACTGTCTTCAAGGAATAATCCTTGATGCGATGTTTATCCAAAACTGCCAGGATCCTGACCTTCCAGATGACGAAATTGGATGCTCCATCCAACTTGTCCTGATCCCTCAATCCATTAGCGGCCATTTCTACTCAAATGAATGTCGAACTGGTTCTCTTCTCCCTCTTTCGTTGTTGCCAAATCGAAACTCAGATCTGGATTTCTTTGGCACTAGAAGTCCTCTAAGGAACAAGTTCCCTCTGAATTTCGATTTCCTTCATGAAAATCCTTCTGCCAACCATCGTCGAACTACCCCTCTGATCTCTTTTTGTTGTTGCTCGGCACTGGATCTAGATTACTTGGCAAGAAATCTTATGAGGAACTGATTCCCTCTACTTTTCTTTTGCCCCACTAGGTATTGTTCTGCACCAACAAAATCAACACCCCACCAGCAACTCTAGATAAAATATGCGTTGCACCCCTAGCCACAGCAACTGGAAAACCAAGACTCAACAGTCTCTGCGCTCGCCTAGTAATCACTGCGCTGCCCTCTGCAGCAACAACGTCACCCAATCAAGCTGACAAAGGCTCTGTGTGACCCTATGTTGGTGACAGCGTCACCCCTCCTCTACTCTCTTGGCCTGAAACTATGTTCTCTCAAGATAGTTGTCTTCACGCACAAATTTTTCCTCTGTCCTTTCGCTAATGGGCTTCAGTACTCCTTGATCTACAATCCCTCTGATACCATGTGAAAATTTAAGAATCTAACAAATCATAAATCCTACTACAGTAAACTGATTTGCATTACCTACTTGTGTTTTTCATTTTAACAAGTTATTTTCAGAATTATTCAGAAAATATGAATGCAAATATAGTGCAGCCTACACCAATATACAGAGCAAGTACTGAAAAAATAAATGAGACATCCACAAAAAGGACAATTATTTTTGGACTAAACATCCCCGGAAAAACCCAGTGTAGGAAAACTGATGCAGTAGATATGAGGGTTTTATAATTATGCATATTTCTGAATACAACTAGGGTGCCAAATCCGGCTCACCCAACATAAAATGAACCCGGCAAAAGTACCTCTATTCAGAGACAGATATTTTTCCGGATCCAGCAACTGGATGAACAAACCCCACAGGTGACTGCATTGTCCCTAGAGGTGTGCAGCAATGGCTGCTCCCAGCTCTGCAGTGGGACTACGTCACCTCCTCTAGGAGCTGCGTCACCCTCTAGGTGAGCCTTCCCAGCTCAGAAATCAATCTACTGAATTGATGCCCAATCTGCCTCACAGAAACCCTAGCGCTTCCTCTTCGTGACTGCATCAGCCCTCCAGCCTCTGTGTCACCCTCCTGGAGCTGCGATGTCTCTCCCTGGTGTTGCGCTGCCTCTCTATTATGTATTCTCAGCCTTGGATGAAAGTCCCGCTGTCCAACTGCCCCTCTCTGCACTAGAAGCTTACTCCGAAATTCTCAACAAACCACGCCCCAAAATTTCGATCTAGCTCAAGTGTTGCTCTCCCTGTGTATGTTCTCCAACTCACCCCAAGCCTTCCTTTATACTTTTCCTATTAAGAAATCAATTGTCGTGATCTAATCACTAATCAACGACTAAAAGATTAAATTAGACTTGATCCTTGTCACTTAGAAGCTTCTCACCCATATTTACATCAATTCACTTTAATTATTTTAATTTCCTAAGTTTTAACTTAGGCACCATTAAAAAAAAAATTATTTGAATAACATGCACACCGGGTGGAATTCCTCCAAACAATTTTTGGGTCTTGGAGATCTCATGTGTTCTAGCCCCTCCACAAAATTTTGAAGCCAGAGCACATCTGATGCTACCCAAAAAATCAACAATCCCTTGATTGTGTGTTTGGGAACCTATTTGAGCCTATATTGGTTGAGCTTAAACCTTTAGATTTATCCATCAAAACCTTTGAACTCAAATCTTGCAACTATCAAACCTTATCAATCCTATCCCGTGGAGAACCCCCCTTAAGCAAAGGGAGAGTTGGTAAAAAGCAAGAAGGTTGGTGAGGTGAGAATGGCCCTGTAAGATGTAGTTGGTCTCACACTTGAGCTGTTGGAATTTGTCTCAAGAAGTCTAGGATTTTGCACAACATTTTTGGCATTGTTGTCGAGAATAAAGTCGAATTCCCGAAAGAAGACATTGGATCAACTTCAATCTTGAAAACCTTTCCATCTAGATGATTCCACAACAAGAATAAAGTCCTTGTTCTTTGAAGATTTTAAAGGCTCCATGATTGTGAAGTAAGACAAGCACAACTAGAAGGAATTTGACATCTCACTTCAGTGAATAGGTATGAAATTGCAAATTCTTAATTTTCACAGTTGAAGTTTGTAAGGGTAAATATGGCCCATTCGGTTTGTGTGAAAATTATTGTAGTTATCTCATAATTATTTGCCTATATTTTAATAAGGATTATTTGTCCAAGAAAATTAATTTATTGCAAATATTGAATAAAAAACTACTACACTATTCACCAATTAGTAAACCCTAGGAGCTGAGAAAATTGCACATATAAAATAGACACCAAAATTTTTGGCCAATTGTTCCCTGGAAAAACCCCAATGTGTGGAAAACTCGTTCTACAGATGAGGGTTTTATTATTCTTCAACAAATCTATAATTGAGAATTAAATAAATTGCTTGCCATAAACTAACAAAGCAACAACAAAGTATTTTCTTCACTTTTGCAAGCTAATTTGACCTCTTGGAAGAAAATCAACCATCTTGTATTGCTTCAACTCGGCCCACACGTGCGGCCTGGAGAAAACTCGACCTGTTGATTTGGGGTAGCATCAGATGTTCTCTAGCCATGAAATTTGGTAAAGACGTTGGGACACATGAGATCTTCAATACCCAGAAAGGGTTTGGGTAGATTCTAAACAGTTCAGGAGATATTAAAATAATTAATATTTTTAATGGAGTCCCTAAGTCTAAACTTAGGGAAAATAAAATATTAATGTGTATTAATATGAAACTATGTTATAATGGTCCAAAAGACATGGATCAAGTCAGATCTAATCTTAGCTGTTGATTAGGGACTTAATCTCAGCCGTTGATATGTCAACAGAAAAAGTATAAGAGGAGGCTTGAGGGTCTCTTGGAGAACACACCAGAGTGATCAGTCATTCTATTCTCTAGAGCAGGGTTTGCTAAGAGAGATAGAATTAGTGATCGGGAGATGCAGCTGAGGGCCATTTGAGTACAGAGAGATGGAGAGGCAGAGATAGTTCCAGGAGAGAAGTGTAGTAGCCAAGGAGAGTGACGCAGAGCCAGCTAGGGTTCACGCAGGCCCATGCAGAAGCAGCCAGGAGCTGCGCAGAGCCTCAGAGAGGCCTGCATTGCTAACGCAAACCCATCAGGGGTGATGCAGGGCCAGCATGGGACAGAGAGGGGCTAACACAGTCCAGAGAGAGGCTGACGCTCGGGTTTCTAGAGCAGATTTGTGCTGAGTAGCTGCCGAAAGGATTATCCGAGGTTTCAGCCAAGAGATTTGTCAGAAACTGAGAGGTATTACTGCCAAGGAAATTCTCTATTGGGTAGGCCTGTTTCGGCACCCAGATTGTACTCTGATATTGCTTATTAGGAAAACCCTCACATAGTTGCACCAGTTTTCCCACATTGAGTTTTTACAGGGACATTAGTCCAAAAATAATGGTGTCATATGGTGTGTTTGTTTTTGTTTCTTTTAGTTGTTGATCTGTAATATGTTGAGCATGCACTAGTGTTTATTTTCAGCATTTACATTGTAAATAACTTGTTAAGGAAAATAACAAGTACGTAGGAATAAATCAAATAAAGTGCATGGAGGGTTTCTAACTAAGTAAACTTAGAAACTTCAACACGACCTCCACTGGCAACTCGCACCTCATGGAGAATGATTTCAGAATCCACTGGAAAATTGATCTTTACTCGCAAACTCATCTTTCCTCCAGCAAATTCAACCTGCCTCTGGAAAATTGGCCTTCTTTTGGCAATTCGCACCATTGGAGAAATTTGGCCCTCTGCATAATAATTCAACCTCCCTCTGTCAATGAGAAGCTCGAGATCACTGTGAATAAATCACTTCAAAAAATTCCTCCTCAATCACCGTTGAAGCCCTCTACTAGTGTCTCACATTATCACTATGCATCAACTGAATAAAAATTGCATCTCTAAGATGCCCATCGACTTCTTCTTATAATCTCTTGTTGAGAAATCAATGGCCATGATCTAATCACAATCGATAGCTAAGATCATCTTGACTTCATCAAGTACCTTTTCTAGAAGTTAGTAGAGAGAAATCAACTTGTCTCAATTAATATTGATTACTTAACCATTTTCCCTAAGTTATACTTAGGAAAATAATTAAAAAGTGGTTAATAATCTAATTAAGACATTTTCCATTATAAAAATAAATTGGGCTTGGAGATAATTAATTCCCTTGTGTTCCTAGCCTCATTGACACCTCCTGAAACTAGAACACTTCTCTGAGCTAAAAAAAACTAACAATTTTCATGTGTTATATCCCATACTAGATATGGAGAATAAGTGTCTTGTTGTCGCTGCTACAAAACCCTGCAAAATTTTGGCATATACCCAAATTTCAGAGCCTGCCTTGATCTTGTATACTGTCGTTGCAAACATTAGGACTGATCGCGTGTCTTTTCTCCAAGTGTTTTGATCCCATTTGCAAGAAAATCAAAGTGTCGTCTTTTCGCATGTTAAGTGTCGCATGATGTACAAAAGCTAGTTTTGGTGGTTTCAGGGGGTATTATTTGTGTAAGTGAGTTGGTCTTACGATGTAAACATGTATCACACACATTTCCGAAGTTTTAAGAACTTCCAAACAAGTGTCGTCATGGTCGTTGTAAAGTGTATCTTTGGTGTCGCACTGAGGGAAGTTTGTCATTTATGTGTTCTGGATGATCTATGTTGTGTCGTCAAGTGTTCTAAGTGTGTGATCACAATCTAGTCTTATCACACTATTCACATCGGCATCATGGATCCCACACTTAGTCAAATTCGAAAAGCTTCCCAACTAAGAAACTTAGACTCATCTGGCCCTCCTAAACTGCGCATTGCGTAGTCTCATCCCTGTTGTAAATAATACTGAGAGGGGGGGGTGAATCAGTATTATCAGATCAGATAAAACTTTTTAATTTCATACTCAGATTCATATACGCTACTTCAATTGAGTGAACCAGCGTATACACGCGACTGTGTCTAAAGCAACTAGCGTATACCCAGCGATCTTATAATTCAGTTAGCTTAATCTTCAGTAAATGCATCAGAACATTATTAAGCATATTAACAGTAAACAGGTGCAGTATAACAGAACAGGACATCACACACAAGAGCCACACACATGAACACCATGATATAAGGTGGAAACCCAATGTGGGTGAAAACCACCTGCTGCAATTCGTTTCTTTCTTCTTTAATGAGAACTTCTTTTACAATATACTGGTGCAGTCCTTTACCAGTATGCAGGCTACAACCTGCAGAGGGCTACAACCCTCTCTCGTTTTCCAACTACTTCTGGAAGGGAGCTACAACCCCCTCAGCTCTTGTACTAGCTGATCCATTTACTAGTACGTAGGTGTTGACCCTACAATCTTCAGGGACCACGTTTCATCAATTTTCAGACTGGATCCAAGAGTACAAAACAAACATTACTGCAATACAATCACCAACTTATACTTGCATCATAATTCATTAAACAACCCAATACTGAATCACTGCAACCCTATCATCAAGTACACAGAAACAAAACCAGACCCCAGAATTCTGCAACAACCACCAGAATCAGCAGCAACCTGAAATATCAAATCTTATTATGCATACGCTACTTCACCGTACCAAAACCGCGTGTATAAGCGCTTTCACCAAAGGAAACCCGCGCGCAGATCTAGAAATAGATTCTTATGCCTTCGCTGTCAGATCCGACCCTTGCCAAACGTCCCGAACAGATAACCAGTAATACCAGATCCTCTCACTTCATCAGACACACCATTCATCATCTTTGCCTAATGATCTTCTCCTTATATAGCCTTAGGCCTTGCTCAATACCATGGTCCAAAACCATAACAAACCAATACCATCAACTCATCGAAACTAGGGATCAACACGTCCGTCGAGACACCATGGTACAAAACCATAGGCACAACTTCCAAGGACTAACTGCCACGGACCAAAGGTACTTTTCACATGTACGCTCTTTTACTGAGTCCAACCTGCGTGTACACGCTGATTCTCCTTGATGAACCTGCGTATATCTCTTTCTTGTCCTGTTGTACTGAGATCTGTCCTCTGATTAAGTTGCCATCACCTGTACCAACCTCTGAGTGAGTTGCCATCAAGGACAACACTTGAAACATAATGCCAACAATCCCTCTAGCAGAAACCTTTCTTCTTGGCACTACGCAATGTGTAGTTCCTTCCTCCCAGGATTGCACACTGTGCAATCTCAATGCTCAAGCCCGACCCCTAAGCTCCAAAACTGCCAACCCTTCCCTCCAGCCAGGCTTGAACTGTGCATTGCGCAGTCTCAGTCCTCAACCCTAGCAATTGTGCAGTCACCTAGCCTCCTTGTCCTTCTAGCACTGCGCAGTGGGCAACTCAATCATCAAGCCCTCAAACTGGCTCCTTGATCTCCCCAAATACTCAATCATCATGCTCGACCCAACCTGAACTACACATTGCACAGTATCAAGGCTCAAGCCTGACCCTTGACTGCCTGAGCTGCGCAATTACATACTCACTAAGCCTCTCACTCCAACTTCCGGCCGATTCTGGTTCAGTCGGTGGATCATCATGCAACATCTTATACTAGGGGTTTATCGGACCGATGTCATCATGTCATGAGTGAATTGCAGATGCAAGAACTTTATCATGCTATGACAGGATGATGAAGAAGGATATGGAGAAGGAGAACATGCTGGAAGACACCTCTATAGCTCGAGATGTAAGTTGATCAATTAAAAGAATGCAAAGGGAGATCAATTTGCGATCGCAACTCAAGACATGATGACACTAAAGTCTCCTCATATCTATGCTATTTGGAGGTGGATAGAAGATCATTCTCATGAATGACACATAGCAAGAAGCAGCAAGAATGACTTGAGATTGCCATGTCATCATGCAATCCATGTCATCAATGTCATATCATGTCATGTTATGAGTCATCATATGCCACATCATTTTTGTAGATTATGTAAATTCTTATTCGAAAATGTATTGTAAAGTGGAAGTCCAAAGGACATACAAAATATGAAGAGTCGTGTAAAATTCGAAAAGTCATAGGGAAGTCAAACAGTCATGAGGGTAGTCAAAAAGTCACAAGGGAGGTGAAGGATCACTCCATTGGTTATATATCCACCCTCATTATAAAAGCAAAGGACTTTTCACCATGGCTCCTCCCGCAAGGCATCAGAGAGACAAGCTAGTTCTTTTGGGGAGTAGTGGCTCCAACGCTCCACTATTGCAGCTAGTGGTGTTCGTTGTATACATGTGCCTTGATACTTTTACTTAATATATGAAGCCTGATGGCCAACACGTTCTTCATGCATGGATTATGAATATTTGTGAGACTGTTATGTAAATGTTTGTAATTCATGTTTTATTTCACCTCTACTAACGTAGTTGAACTATTTCGGTTATTTTAGTGATTATCATATTATGAATGTGTTGTAATGGTTGCAATGATCCTCGAATATTTGTGGACTATTCTACCAGATGTTAGACAAATCTCTCTTGTTTGGGTGTGTCTCCGCTGGTGTGGTACTATTTCCTCTCCGCAGTAGAAGAACCTCGACACACCTACAACCAAACACTCACTAGGCACACCCACTCACTTTTCGAAGGCACATATGCATCCCTCTCTCTCTTGCCAACAATTAGATCCAAGGAAAATCTTTAACAAAACAGTAACCGGACCGTATTCTGGATGGGGCTCCTATCCCAAACGATGTGAGGTCTAATTGGACCACATATCGGGGAGACCCTTTTGAATGTTGTCAAGTCGAGCACTGTCAACATTTCTAGCGCTAGAAGGAGGGCAGCCAGATTTTTATGGCTGATAACTCCACCCGCCCTCATCATGCTTCTTCCGGTCAAGGCAACAATACTCCTAGCACCTCCCCTTCTCATATTCCTAAAGTTGGCGGATCTTCTCAACCCGATCTTGGACAAACTTGTGAAATATCTCACGAGCATATCCGGGCCATCCGGCCTATAACCCGTAAGTTTGCAAAAGCTATTAGATTGATCCCTAGAGTACACAATCTTCCTTATTTTCCAAAGAAGAATGTAACCACTTCTACTGGGATAGTGATTTCTAGGTTGAAGATTTGGTTCTTGCCACCCTTGAAGAGTTAGCAAAGACTACGGAGAACGTAGAAAAATCAAAGCAGCTTGCATCTTTTAATGGTGGTGATGGAGACGACATTGTACTCTCAGATGATATTTTCCATGGGTTAGGCAGTCACAAAAAGGAGGAAGATCCTTCAGATTTTGAAGAAGAGGAGGAGCATAAAGACAAAGACATGGCAGACCAAGATCTGGATCAGATTACTCAGGGCCGACTTGCTCTACTGGGTCTTTTACACAAGATGTCGAGGCACCTAAAGAAATTGCTAGGAAAGTACAACCCTGACAAAGCAGTCAAAGCGAAGGACCATTTGGACAACTTATACCTACACTTGCAAATGCTTGAGGTATGTTACGATGATGTTGAATGTAGACTTTTCCCTTGTACCTTAGATGGCAGAGCAGCTATATGGTACCACAATCTTCCTCCAAACTCAATCCAGAACTGGAAGGAATTTAAAATGTTGTTCCTCGAAAATTTTGTTGATGACAAAACCCCAACAATGTTACTAAAAGAACTTGGCAATTTAAAGATGGAGCTGAAAGAAAAGGTTAAAGATTTTAATCAGAGGTTCAACCCCATATTGAACAGATTTCCTACAGATACGAAACCTCATGACTCTGTCACCATTGATTTTACGCTTTTGCCTTACCGACAAGCATCACGTAGTTTGTTAAGAGAACTACAAAAGGAACTCTAGCTGAAAATTATGAAGAGGCCATTGAGGTTGAAAAGGACTAGGGCTCAATTGGAGTCATCGTGGACGGTAAATCATCAAAGGATTCCAAGGACACGGGCAAAAGGTCTCAGGCATCCTTAAGTAAGGCCAAGTATAAAGAAGCTACCGATCTTAAAAGCTTGACCCGTATCATTAAGTCTCTATCCAATGAGTTGGCAGAGTTGAAACAAAGGCCGAGCAGTACAACCTTCAAGAGCAAGCCCCAAAAATTCAACTTCTTGAGAAGGGATGCCAACCCCAGAAACAATAGCAATTAGTCAACCAAGTCTGCACAAAGTTCAAACGTCGTGTTGAATGTTGAGAGCATGGGCATGGATCAATATTGTTTGTTTCATCAAGAATACCATTCGGAAAAGACATGCCCATAGTGGAATCACAACATGAACACTCTTGCTACGCATATCATTGACACTATACTTTCAGATGAGCAGACTGAGCCAGAGGAAGAAAAGGAAGAAACTGCTACGGCTGAAGAAACTACAAATGTTGGTCATGCAGTCAATATGTCCAATTGTGTATACGTAGCTGAAAAGAAAAATGCCGAAGAACCGCCACTGAGTGAGGACCCGGCTTAAAATAAGAACAGTCGATATAAGTTGAGAAGCCAAAGTCCAGTTTCCAAACCAGAGTTGACAAGGAAAAAAATGAAAGAACATTTTTAAGGAAGATCACTCTGCCTGTTAACTCAACACAAAACACTCGGAACAAGTCTGGAAATACTACTACAGTGAAAGATACTTCCTCCAACAGCAAAAGCAAGTCCATAATTCCAGAAGTATCATATAGTCACTCCTCCAGACACTTTGGATATGCCCGTCACGCTCGATTATAACATAGTCGAAGACGTGAAGAAAGCTCGTGCTAATATCTCACTCTTCGAACTTACCAAGATCGCAAGCCAACGGGAACTGCTTGTCTGAGCTCTTGAAGAGTCTTCCTCCTATGATAACTCTTCTTTGCAGAAGGGATTCGGTAAGTCTTATAGTCCCCTGGAGTCCGTTCTTAATGCATTAATGTTAGAAGCAAACACACTCTATCCTCCATTTTTATTGACATTTGAAATTTCTAATTACAATGTGCACAATTGCTTATAGTTGATTTTGGTGCGTCTGTAAATGTAATGCCATTATCCGTAGCTAAGAAAAACAATGTGAAATGGGATAATATAGATGCATAGATCATTCAGTTGAACAGGAGTTTTATCCGTGCTATTAGTGAACTAAGAAATGTGCTTATCCGCCTATCATCTGATCAACGAGTTCACGAGTGCAAAAACATAGTAATTATGGACATCCCCGAAGCATATGGTGTATTGTTGAGTAGAGACTAGTCTAGCAAGTTACAAGGGTATTTTCTACTGACTGGTCACATCTATGTCTTCCGTATAAGGGCAGGAATAACGAAATCCATGTAGACTCAAAACCTTACATGAAGCACACTGTCACACCCTTCGAGGGAAAGAACGAACTGGTTGCTTTCGCAGATCTGATATTTGGGAATTGCTTCTTGGAGAGTGAACTAGGGTGCTACCTTACTCATCCTTCCCCATTCCCAACAGACACACAGTTGGAACTCCTTCCTAGTCCAACTGGTGCAAATGACCTCTGTACAATAGATAGTAGTGGTACTAGTGTAGGGCATAGTTCTTGTATGTATGATATTTGGACTTTTTTTTTTACGGTTCCAAGACACAGAGGGCTCTAGAGCTAGTTGTGTTTTAGTAGACCTGTGACAGAGGAAACACCTAATATCAAGCCACTTGGAATTTGAGTGCACTAACAACACTGCAGAATACGAAGCACTCATCCTGGGCTTACAAAAGACCATCAACCTCAATGTTGTAGTTCTTAAAGCCATAGGTGACTCTAAGATCGTCGTACAACAGGTACGAAATACTATACAGTAAGCATCACCAAATTTGAAAAATTATCAACAAGAGTTATGGCGGTTAATTTCTCAATTTCAAGCTTTTAATATTGTATTTGTTCCTAGAATGCATAACGCAACTGTATATACATTAGAAAATGCTACTGCTAGGTTGTTACCGCTTAGGGATGGTTTTTCTATTGAAATTCTTTATAAATGATCCGTCCCTGATAATATCACTAATTTACGCATTTTTAATGATGACCAACAAATACTACATTTTATGGCAAACGCTGATGTATTCAAAGATGTAGCTATTGACGCAGATGAGCACGATAGAGCGTTGCAAGATACAACTCATGAAAGCAAGGAGAATCCCATGCCGAAGGGGGCAGTATCATTAGAAAAGTTGTATGACTTACATAATTTCTTTAGAGGACCAGTCATTGCCACAACCCACAGTTCAATGTTGTCACATGAGCAAATCAAATTTGGAACAAAAAATGATTCGAAGTTTGTTAATCTCGGTACTTGTTGCACACCACAAGAGCGAAAAGATTTCATCCGCTTATTCAAGCAGTACCCAGATGTTTTTGTGTGGACATATGATGAGATCATAACTTACGACATGCGAATAATCCAACATGTCATCCCAATTAAGGAAGGGGCCAAACCTTTTCAGTAGAAGTTGCGAAAGATAGATCCGACACTTGAGCCCTTGATTCACAAGGAGTTGAGGAAGTTGTTGAATGCTCGGATCATCTACAAAGTGCAACATTCAACATGGGTGTCAAATCTGGTCCTGATAAGGAAGAAGTCCAGGGAAACATGCTTGTGCATAGATTTCTGAAATCTTAACTGCGCCTCGGACAAGGACAACTACCCTGTGTTGTTGATGGAGCAAATATTATAGACAATATCAGGGTCATAAATGTTTTCTTGACTTGATGGATATTCTAGATACAACCAAGTTCTGGTCTCAGAGCCTGACAGACTTAAGACTACCTTACGAACAAAGTGAGGCACATTCACATTTAGAAAAATGTCGTTTGGGCTAGTTAATGCTAGTGCGATCTTTCAACATGCAATGGGCATTACATTTCGTGGGTTGATCGATCAAAGCGTGGTGGTGCATCTTGATGATGTCATGATGTTTTCAAAGAAGAGATTCGACTACCTATGCCACTTGAAGCAAATATTTGAGCGATGTCAAAAATATAAGATATCTCTTAATCCAAAGAAGAGCATTTTTGTAGTGTCTGAGGGAAACCTCTTGGGCCATATCATAGAAAATAGTGGGATTAAAGTGTACCCTTAAAGGTGTTGATTTGTGGTAGCATCGGATGTGATCTAGCCATGAAAATTGGTGGATAGGCTAAGGCACATAAAATATCCAAGACCCAGAAATCGTTTGGGGAAATTCCACCCGGATGGAGATACATTAAAATAATTAATATTTTTAATGAGACCCTAAGTCTAAACTTAGGAAAATTAAAATATTAATGCGTATTAATATAAAATGGGTGAGAAAGTTCTAAATGACGAGGATCAAGCCAAATCTAATCTTAGCTGTTGATTAAGGACTTAATCTTGATCGTTGAATCATCAACAAGAAAAGCATAAAAACAAGCTTGAGGGTCAGCTGGAGATACACCAAGTTGATCAAGAATTCGATTTTCTGGGGCAAGGTTTGCTGAGAAATAGAGTTAGTGATCTATTGCAGCAAGGGGCAGTTCAGCAGAAGGCAGAGAATACATATCAGAGAGGCAGAGAAAGTGTCAGAGAGACAGCGCAGAGCCTAGTAAGGTTGACGCAGAGGCAACCAAGACTGACGCAGATGCTGAGGAGGCCAGCGCAGAAGACGCAAAGGGCCAAGAGGCTGACGCAGAGGCTAGTAGGGCTAGAGCCTATTCTTGATAGACACACCAGAGCCTATTCTGGACATATATCATATGCTCTAAAAGACAAGAAACATAAATCTTTGGATGAGGCTAAAATCTTGGCCATTGAAATAGAGAAAAATCTAAATTCATCCAAAATTGATTTGCTTGCTTACCCAAGGACTAGAATTGAACCTACGGCTAAGCCTAGTGCCTAGGTAGACTCTTCCTTGCAAACATTTGCCTAAATATTTGATAAAGTTACTAATATGCACATGCAAGGGAAAATGGCAATGATGAACATGTTGTCAATTTTGGAAAGGGAAAGGGGATCCCATCAAAAAATTTCTCCAAAGGCAAAATTCAACAAAGAGAGACCTCCCAAGAAGAATTCTTTTGTTGAGGCAATCTTTCACAACAAAGTGTTCCCAGTACTCTTTCTCCAACCAATATAATTGGTCGCGAAAGGATCTCTTGGTCTGAAGCATTCAATGAGTTTTATGCCCAAGAGGAGTGTACTTACAATCAAGTGGAAAAGGAGGAAACCCTAGAGAATCTCAACATTGTTAATGATAATTCTATTTTTAACATCTTGCTTACAGAATCCTACTTCCAACAACAACAAGAAGAAGACAAGGAAGAACCCAATAGTGATCGTGATGAGCCTATTACCCATCACATGTGGGTAGTGTATATAGGAGAAAATTTTCTTGCTTGATGGTCCTCAGTCGATAGCCAACAGCGCCTTGCAGCCACCAAATAGCTCCATGTGCCAATATCTCCACCACCTGAGCCAGCCATATGGTCCCTCGCCGACTTGTTATGATTGTGTGTTTGAAGGTGGGCCTCTCGACCCCGAAGGTATGGCTTTTAATTGGTATAGTTAAGTAATTTTCCTTACTTATCATGGGAACTTTTGGGCATGGATTGGTGGGGGGATTCGGCAAAAAGAGTGGGCTAGTTCTATATTCTTATCTCCATTGTCAGATTCTGTGGTTAACCTTGTATCCTAGTCCTGTGGGATCTCCTTTACTGGCCACTAGCTTTAGGGTTGGCACTACTTGGGAAATCCCGACTTTGGTTGCATGGTCCCGCTTCCCCATTCCACTCATTTTAGCCCCATTCATCCCTTTTCCCATCCAGGTCCACATAGGGTTATCCTCTCCCTCCCCTTGTCCACACCTTGGGTCGGGCTTGAAATGATGCCCCAAAGGTTGATGCAGCTGAAAAGAAAAGAAAAAGCATAATTTGGCCACTCTCAACAAGAAATGTACCACAAAATGCAAAGGATGGCCGGGACAAACAAATTTAGCACGTGGGAAAAATCCAAACATGAGCTCTACCCCTTATTCATGGCCATCACCCTAGTTCCTATGGGCCCTAGATGAGCCCCCTCCATCATTAAGGAACCCATGGTGGGCAATGAACTACCCCACCTTAAGGGGGTATCCACTGTTATATATTAACCAATGTTGCACGAAGCGGGGACGTTTTTTGGAAGTGGGGACGCGGAAGCATCATTTTCCAAAAATCTAGGAAGCGAAGCGTCTGCGGAAGCGTCTGCTATATATATATATATATAACATGAAAACATGCATATTTTTGCATAAATCAAGATAGATATAACATCCATTGTACATTAATGATTAATTATTCGAGCTTCAACCATTTAGATGCATCAACCATCTAGAATATAGATTCTTCTCCTCTTGTCTAGCCTTTGCCTCTACCTCAATTGTCTAGGGATATTAGTCAACATTGCCCAATTTTGATCAAACTACCTAATTCAAGGCTTACAATATGGTATAAAAAGCTTAACATGCTTGATCGATGATTTTGACTTGATTGAAAGGTAATTTTTTGCTAAGGGCGTGCCGCGTGACAAAGGAGTTCAACAATTAACACCACCAACACTAGGGTACATATAGGGTTTGGTGCTCTTGATTAAATACTAATCGCATACCTTCATACTTGATATAATCTAATGAAATGCCACAATCCCATTGATCCTGAATTTCTGAAAACTGTTAAGTCTGTTGAATTTTG
Source organism: Pinus taeda (assembly GCA_000404065.3). Lineage (NCBI taxonomy): Eukaryota > Viridiplantae > Streptophyta > Pinopsida > Pinales > Pinaceae > Pinus > Pinus taeda. The sequence goes on from APFE030013139.1 coordinate 36,652, forward strand.
AATAGGATATGAAATTCTATTTTCTCCATATGAAGTAAAAGGATGAAAATGAAAAACAAAAGAGAATGTCACTTTTACTTTAAGAATTTAACATTACCATGAGGGAGCATCTGCTATATTTATATTTCTTTTTGCCTTCATTCGTCACTCTAACACAAGGTGGACCCACCCCCAACAAGCAAACTCACCTAAAATTAAAAAAAAAAAAATTGAAAAAAAACGATTTTCTAAACGCTTTTCCGGAAGCGTACGGAAGCATACACCTCCTCCTCCGAAGTGCCACGCTTCCGACGCCTGAAGCATCGTACAAAGCGCGCTTCGGCGCTTCCGACGCCTGAAGCATCGTACAAAGCGCGCTTCGGCGCTTCCGTACCACGCTTCCAAATTTCCAGGAAGCGGCGCTTCCGAATTTCGTAAGCACGCTTGGCCAAGCTTCCTAGGCGCTTCCGTACGAGACGCGCTTCAAGGCTTGGAACCAGATGGGGGCGCTTCGTGCAACATTGATATTAACCAACAAACTAAATTGAAATAAACATCATTATTGGTTAAGATATTTTCTCTACATCATTTTTGAGTTTATACACTATATTTAACATCAATTGGTGTACTCTTGTTGTTTTAGTTTTTTGTTGCATAACTATACATGTAAAATAGTAGGACAACCAACACAATCAAGGTATGCAGAGACCACTCCTTCCGCTAGATTACAAAGAGAATTTGCATGAAAAGGCAAGAGTCTACTCTAATTGTAGGAAAGTGAACATTATCCTAATTGCAGAAATGAAAGTGTCATTCATCAAATGTAAAGACTAACTATAGTTGCAGGAAGAAAAAGTTTGTACTAATTGCAAAAATGAATCATGTTATTCTACTTGCAAAACAATTAAATAAATATTCTACTAGCAAAATATAAATTAGTACTCTACTTGCAAATTTCTTTGAAAAAAAGGAAATTTGATCCACAATGCATGACTAGGAAATTTAAGAATGTAAATTCAAAAACTAGGTCTAGTCTACTTACATTAAAGAGTTTCCCTCCCTATCACTGAGTGTAAGATAATTTATCTTTAGTAACAAGATCCTTACACCTTGCATAAGACAATTATCATTGTGATTCAAATGTAGAAATATGCCTCCTAATTCTAATTGATGTTTTGTACTTGCAGTGAAGGAAGGATGGGTCTAGAGTGGTCCTTGGGAATCCCCAATCATGGATTCAAAACCTGGAGGTCATGATTCAATCCAAAAATGAAAAAACCAATATCTTAGAGAAAATCTGACCAAGTTTAGACAATGCTACAGGATACCTTGTTTTCTTATAGGATTGCCCTGTTTTGCTACAAGATTGGATCTAAGAGCGTCTTGAGGGTCAGAAAGGTGTTTTGAAGGTGGGATAAGGTAGATGAGGTTGTATGAAGGATATGTGAGGCTTTTTGCCGATATTAGCACCCCGTAGAGGCCCATCTTACACAAAAATACATGCTCATGGTGTCCCTCAATGACCCTGAATAGATGATTCGGTGGCAAATTTTGAGAGCAGTATGAGGTGTCCAGGAGGAGGATGGTGGTGACAAAATGGATGTAGGATGAGTGTGCCAATCCTTGCAAGTCACTGGTAGTACCTACAAACTAACAATCAACCCTTTCTTACTCTTGGAAAGATCACAAACCTAAAAACAAATCAAGATGGAAAGGATGAGTTGAATTTTATTTCATCAAAAACTATCCTATCTCGCAACATGCATCTAATCCATTTGCAAAGACCTAATATTAACTCCTAGGATGAAAAAACAAAATATGTAAGAGAATTATAAACCAAAGCCTAGCAACTTTCAAAGGAAAACAAATACATATTTTTGACTTGTTGTTGTGGACTCTTGAACCACACTTCCCACAAGAGAGGTGGTAATCAGGCTTGCAACCACAATTTTTGCAATCTAACTTTTTCCTAAACAAGGAAAGAAATACCACTACTTAAACAAGGACAAAAGAAAATGCATGAGAGGTACTAAAGCCTCTGGGTTGGGCCCTAACCCAAGGGTTTCATCCCTCCAAAGTTAACTCAAATGTAGACCAATAGTGAACCTTCATTTAACAAAAAATGGAGTTCAAATACATCATATCAAAATGGAAATAGCAGTCTCAAGTAATTGGCTCTCAATAGATCTTCCTATATCCCAAAAATTCGGATCCTAATGATCCCTTAGGCTTGTTTATTTATACAAAAGATGATTGAGGGGCAGCTCCCTTGAAAGGAGGATTGCTTCCCTCCAAAATCTCAAAATTAATGGATCTAGTTCCCTTAGATCCTCTCATGCACTTGAGTCCATCGACTATTAGTGGACCTCGAGATGTAGGTGAATGCAGATGAGTGATTCTAGGGATCACTTTGAGTCAAAGGAGAGTAAATGCAGGGGACAAGCCTCCTACACTTCGTCTAACTGCCTCCAACATGCCTCTGCACCATAAATGTACTCGAAAATTTTCTCTTGGCTACACATAAACCACATTAGACCACGAAGTATGACAAGCACCCTTTAGTCTTCCTACTAAGCACATTATAGCCAAAAATGTAAATTAATGTGAGGCAAGAAATAATTTATGGGTTGGAGGATACCAATATGGGACTTCAAATATACCTATTTATGGGACCCATCACTAAGCTTAAAGGATTTCGTATTTTTAAACGGTGTTTGATCCAATGATTTTCTTGGATATTTGGATTTTCATTTTCGCTTTGGTTCTATAACCAACCATTAGTGGGTGACACCCATAGGAGATTTTTTTTCTCTCCTAGATTGACTTCAGCCGACAGCCAACAGCCCCTTGCAAGCCATTAAAGAGCTCGATGTGTCACCATCTTTGCCACTTGAGCCAGCCATTATGTTCCCTCGCCCATTTGTCATGATCGTATGTTTGAAGGTGGGCCTTCCAACCCCGAAGGTATGGCTTCCATTAGGTAATTGGGTATTTTTGCTTGCTTATCATGGACACATTTGGACATGGATTAGTGGGGGGATTCGGCAAAAATAATGGGCTTGGTTTGTACTCTTGTCCCCTTGTCCAACTTGGTGGTTGGTCTTGTATTCTAGTCCCATGGGATCTCCTTTATCAGTTACTAGCTTTAGGAGTGGCACCACATGGGAAACCTCGATTTTGGCTGCGTGGTCCCACTTCCTGACACCACATACATCACTCCCCTCCGCTCATTATAACCCCTTTCCACATATTTCCCATCCAGGTCCACATTTGTCCATTGGGTCCATAAGGAGTTAGCCTCCCTCTCCCTTTGTCTACATTTTGGGTCGAGCCTGGAACAATGCCCCGAAGGTTGATGCAACTAAAAACAAAGTTAAATAGCATAATTTGGCCACTTACAACAGGAAATATACCATAAAATGCAAAAGATGGGCGACACATAAAAATTGAGCTTGTGGGCAAAAGCCAAACATGAGCGCTACCCCTATCATTATGGCTATCATCCTGGTTCCTAGGGCCCCTTATGAGAGCCCCCTGCATCATTAAGGAACCCATGATTGTCCCAACCCCTGGTGGGTGATGAAATGCCCTACCCTAAGGGGCCATCCACTAATATATCATTCACATCACGCTGTCATTCCTTGGAGCCCCGAGTAGTTAAAAGAAAAAAAACTCAATAAAAGGAAAAAGGCATATAAAGAAGGGTGGAAAAAACCAAGGTTGGGGTAACTCATGTACCACGATTTCTCCCTCCTACATCTATAGACCCAAGTGTGGGCCTCCCTCATTATAGCTACCCTTGTACCATGGAATGTGTGGCTTGAATCCTTCCTTGTTGCCCCACTCTGTTCCATCATTATTTAGTATGACACTTCATTTTTACAAATGTGATGGATGGATATACTCTTTTTGTCATGTAAGTGATCTTTCATGCGAATTTTCTTATTGAAACCTGTCTAATGTATGGAATGTTATGTCATGGTTTACTTGTGCCCTAAAAATTAATGCGAATTCATGAAACACTTGGAATCTTGACTCATTGCATATGTTATTCATTTTGACATAAAGAACGAATGTTCCTAGGGGTTGGTCTATGCACCTTTACCTTGAAACTCCACCAAAATTTGTAGAACGAAGTGTAAATTCCTTTCTGTGAACTAACTAGTGCCTCTCTAGGCTAGCAAAGTTGCAGGAAGGACTCCTTGGTAGAGAGAAAATCTCTAAACCAAATTCATCTTGACTCCATTCATACTAATTGGCTAGGCATTGATCCTTGTCTTTGGTGATCACCTAAAATCTCATCTTTTCACCTCCTTCCCAAAATTTCAACCCTAACCCTAGACAGCCTAGCTAGGGCATCAAGCGAATTTCAATAGGTCATCCTCTTGAAGAGTGAGTTGTTAAGGAATTGCGTTGGGGTGTCCTATACTAGCCTTCCAAATTTGAGTCCTATCCCATGGTTGGCTCGTGAGGAACACCTAGCCCTAGCCCCGAAATTGGTTTGGTTTAAGTATTCTTTGGTTAGTGGCATTTTCAAGGTCTATCTACCCAAAAAATCAACAGAAGTTTATTGTTCTTGTTACCTTCCCCTATCCTTGTTTGACCAAGACACTCTCTTAAAGATCATTCAAACCCTAGGTCAAGCTTGGATCTTCCCAAGGTTCCTTGTGGCCCCATTATCTTCGTTGTACTTCATCTTACAAGACCGCTTGAAGAACCTTGTCTCCTTAGAGAGTCTTAGGACTAGGATATCTTGTATAGGAGAATATCCCTATTCCGCCCTTTGAACCTTTCTTGGAGAGCCCCTTATGTTAGGGTCCCACCCTAACCCCCTTATCTATGTAATGGGACCACGTCATAGTCAAGAGTCAATAAAGCCCATATTAATAATTGTAAGTGGTTAATCCGCAATTAATAAAGGAACCACAGTTAGTTGCAAATGGGCCGTAGTATTAGATAGATGGTATTAGTAATACGCGATATTGGCCCGTGGTATTACACGTAGGAGTCATATATAAAGGATAGAAACTCCCTTCGAGGAGCATCGTGTCTTATTTTTGTAATCGAGCTCTGCTCTATTGGAGGTTGTCCCCTCAAAGAGGCAAGTGAACATTACTCTCTGAATAATAAAATCATTGCCATTCTGTGTTCTGGGTATCTTTTCTTCGCATATTCTGTGTTCTCGGTCTCTTTTCTTCGCATATTCTGTGTTTGGGTATCATTTGCAGGTTAAGAGCATAACAAGTGGTATCAGAGCACTTTCCAGGGCCGGTGGGATCTCCATTTAGTAGCAATTTTTTTTTGGCTCGAGACGTGTTCCGGCGTCTT
>APFE030013141.1:0-18579 GCA_000404065.3 Pinus taeda
AAATAATGAGCAAAAACCAAATTATATTCCTCTAGAATTCACTCGGAATCACATAGAATGTGGGAAACTGAGCCTAGGTAGGGCAACACAGGTAATCCCCTTAATAAAAATGTTACTAAGATGGGTAACACATGAAATACAATAGAAAATTGAGCTATAATGCTAGTACTCCATAGGGAACCTGCGTTACCCTTTGTAGATCCTCTGGAATATCTATTTGTTAAACAACTTAAGATCAATATTAAATTCCAGTATTCAGCCTTACGCATTTGTAATTATATTGGGCGATTATATTTATCGGTTTCAATACCGTGACGTTAGCAAGTCAGGTACTATTTCCATTCTAAGTCATTCGGAAACTAACCCAAACTGTCAGAATGTCGTTCTTTAATAACTCTTGAAATATGAATGATGATTTTCATACTTTTTTTCCAATGAGAAACAATTACTATAATTTAATTTCGTTCAACTGTAATTATTTCCACCACATATAGTTATTAACACAAGTATGCTGCTTTCTACAGTAAACTAATCTTGTTTACAATATCCACATTTCATTATTGGCCTTCCACATAATAGACAAGGAACGTTATTTATTCTGACTTTGTCATTACATACATGTTCACATGACTCTTTTATAACTACTAAGAATATACACAAGTCCAGTATACTCATATGTTCCTCCAATTTGTTCGCCTTGACCTCCTACGGAGAGTCTGGAGCTCCTTTGGAAAGGCTGCTTTAACCTCCCTTCCACGAGACCAGTGCCCACTTTGTCTCCCGTTGTGCCATCCTCACAAGTAGGGTGTGAGCAATAAATCTGCATAGTTAGCTTTTTATGACTATCTGGTGCTACGCAGACTTAGCCAAGCCTTACTACCGCATGAACCTCTCACATTTCAGCGCGGTTTCTGAGCACAATTATTTTTTGTTACCATTTTCTCCTTGAGAACAATTATTTCTTGTTACCATTCTCTCCTTCATTACCTCAAGTACCATTACCCTCTTGAATGTTTCTTTTTTCATTTTAATTCTCAAGCAGAGATTATGGGCATGTAACTTCCTGACGCATAAACTACTAACCACCTTGACATGTTATAAACTATCAGAATTTAAATTGTATTACATTGCTGTTGTGAGAAGCAGTATGATGGATAGAGAATATTACCGTTGGAGAGGTCCAACAATTTCAAGCTTTGTTAAATTTCATAGAATCCTTCTTGATGAATCTATACCTCTACTCTCGCATTCCTTTGCTCTCATGTTGTGATTGAGCTGATGTGGAGCGCTCCAGGTTGTTGGTTGTTGTTTGTATGTGTTCTGATTGTCCGTTCATGTTTAGTTATGTCACATACACGTGCTGGAGTTCATGTTTAGTTGTGTTTCATCAGGTGCATTAACTGAGATGTTGGACGGATGACACCATTGTGTTTATCTTTAACAAAGGGATGACATTCAAAGAGATCTGCCATGTTTATTGTCAGTAGATTTGTTTATTTATTTTAGGTGTATTACTATTTATTTGATTGATATTTAAATTCTGCAGGGATAAAAATTTAATTTAGATTTGAAAGCTTTTAATGTTTTTTAAGTTTTTTGAGTGAATATTCAATAGAGATTATTGATTAAATGGTACCGTAGATGGGATATAGATTCATAATTAGTAAATTATGATGAAGAAAATTTTGTTATCATTATAGTATTGATTTAATTTGTGAAACAGGTTTGCACACCGAAACTTATTTTACATTAGATTAATCACACTTATAAATACATCAAAAGTTCTATATTAGCCACACAATAATAGGTTGAAGAAAATTCTATGTTAACCACACAGTCAATTAGTTGTTTGTGAACAAATTACAAATTAAGAGCTATATTAGTTGGACTAAATTTCTTAATCTCCATTAAAATTCATGAACACTGTAATAATGAAACCATATAAAAAATGGTTATAAATAAGCATAATTCAAATTGTAATACACTAAGATTGCGAAAATTAAAATAATGAATGAAATAATTTGCCAATAAATTGTATATTTAATAACCATAATAATAATAATAATTTATTTGTTTGAATATTTGAAAAAATAATAACCATTATAATAATAATAATTTATTTTTTCGAGTATTTGAAAAAATAATACTATATAGTTTAAATGAATAATGATTACAGTTCATTTTGGAATAAAGTTCACTTCGAAAACGTCATTTTGAAACAACAAAATGCTCGAAAAGTTTCTCATCCGCATTTATTCGCCACGATAGGATGCTCTAAAACTCATCTGACACCATAGAATTCTCAGCGTCCAACATTTTGGAACAAAAGATGCCCATTTTATTTCTTTAGGTTTCCTTATATAAAGTAATTAAATCGAATATTTTAAATAAAATTTAGTTAATGATAACCAATAGAGACATTATATTTTATAAATTATATTAAGCATAGTAAATTATATTTTATATTTTCTAAATTATATGATCAGTCATCCATAATAAATTGATTATAATAAATCTGAACATTATGTTCTAGAAATTATATATAATTAATTATTGTTAACGAAAAGCTAAAATTATAATAGTATTATAGTCCATATAGGTATTACAGATATTATTTTTTGGAAATTGTAACTATGTTTATTAAATATAAAAAAATTAGAGATAAGAAAAGTTAACCAAGTTTATCTAAAACATTATAAGTAAAAAAATAAATTATATTTATTTATAGTTAACAATAATCAATATGTACATCATATTTTAAAAATTATACATATATTAATTAAACATAGTCAATAAAAATGGACCATAATCAATTATAGTCAACATGATCATCACTTATACAGTAAATTTGAATATCATGTTTAGCCATAATCAATATGAACTTAAACATTCATGTAATCATTAATAATTTTTTTTTTTATTATAGAGCAATCCGCAACTCGAGCAGCCTAGCATGGGGTAGATTCTCACTGCTACCACTATAACTCATGGGAACATGAGATAGATTCTCACTGCTACAACTATAACCTATGGGAAATGTGCTCGCCCCTCTCCATAGCTCTGGGCTAGTCCACGGGATTTGAAGTCGTGACCTTCAATACGGAGCCTGCCTTTCTAACGAACTTCACCGCATTCTGACTACCAACTTGCCTACCCTGTAGGGCTAATCATTTAATAACTTTGACTTGAATAAATTTTTATAATAAATTTAATATGTAATATCATTTTAATGCTATTTTTAGAATAACGAAATTTAATTAAATATGTCTAATTTAATATGATATTTAATAACATGTTTTTAACAATAAATATGAACATAGATATCTTAATTTTATTGAGATATCTTAATTTTTAATTTAATGTTGATTGCAATAGAACATAGTGTTTTAATCTTTATGTTTTATCAAAATCAATATATATATATTGTATTATTATATTTTGTGGCGCATCAATGTTAAAATAAATAAAAAATATTATTATATTTAAATTTATTAAAAAAATACTATGTATTTAAAGTCTTTATATATATTAGTAATAGTTATAAAAATACTATAATTTAATTCATCACACATGGATTGAGGAGAGAGCTCTTCGGTGAACTAACATTCGACTACACTTTCTTAAAGCTTCGTACGTGGTTGGCGAGGTAGTACCACCATTGCTATTTACCTTTACCATCCTTACCTTTCATCTACCAACTTGCATGCATGCTACCAACACAGCATACCCTTTACTTAACACTGCCTTCACCCAACCTTGATTTATCGAGTGGTTCTGCCCTTAGCTTAGACTTACAGCATCTGAAGGATTCACATAGAGAGAGATTTTGGATGGGTGGGGTGATTTAATTTTTCAGATAACCCATAGTTTAATCAACTAATAAAATTTAATTATAATGTAAATAAATAAATTATAAAACATTTTATCAAAGCATATATTTAGAGAGCTGTTCATGTGCATATTAACTTACGAGACATATGGTTAACATAATCCCTGCTACCGCATATTGTTAATAGGTTCCCTTCTTAGTTCTCCTTCCAGTTAAGCTTGACTTATAAGACATTGTAAAATGAATAAAAAGTAGACGATATATTAGATTAGTATTAGTTTATTACATTGTTAAAAAAATATACTATTTATGTAATTATTTATTTAATAATTGAATTTTTTTTTAAATTAAAGTTAATATGTCAAGTTGAATGAAGTTGATAATCATGTAAAAATAGCATTAATTTATCCCATGGTTTAACCAATCAAGCTTAACGATTTTTTTTTTTAAATTCTTCTTTGGAACTCAAGCACGGTCCCTCGGAAATGAAGGATTGCGAATATTTTCACCCTTTAGTTTCAAACCTTCAACATCGAATTTTACATCTATTCTTTGCAACTTATTAGATTGACGAGATGATTATAATCGTAACTCTAATTGAGCGGCTTTTGTGAAACTGTAACATAATTCAGAATGTAATACGTTGGTGTCGTGAAACGTGGAACGTTGGATGGGAAATATTACCGTTGCCGCGGCTGAGCAAAGCCAAGTGGATCTTTTTTTCCTCTTCATCATAAAGAGGGATAGCATTTGAGAAGATGATCATGATGATGAAACCGTGTGGAAGACGGTTATAAACTATCAGAATTCAAATTTTATTACGTTGCAGTGGTTCGAAAATATTACCGTTGGAGAGGTCCAGCAAAGTCGATCTTTGTTCAATTTCATATCATCCTTTCAAAACAACGTATATGTTTTTTTCAATCTTAGATTAGTATACTTTTTAGTTTTTCAATTTAATAAATTTAAAAAGGATGACTTTATTTAGAAACTAGTTTCGATTTAATAAATTTAGAAAAAAGTTAAAAGTTATTTTAAAAGTTATTCGTTTTCCAAATAAGTTTTAAATATTAATACACACTTGTTTTCCAAATTAATAAATTTGAAAATATTAATATACACTTGGCGCAGAACCATTTGCGTGTTAGATGGTGAAGGTGTCCCATGCTCTTACACTGACTGTTTAGCTTAAGGATCGTTCTTTAGCTTTCTTTTTGAATGGCAATGTAGTTGGGAGGGTTCGGTTCATCGCTCAGGGTTCTGCCATTTGTTTACCTGGGGCTTAAAATATGGACTGTCCAAGGCAACCGCTGTGCAATCCTCTCTGGCGGCTGCACTTGTTGAAGCAGCAGCAGAGCCGAGGGTTCAAATCACCGCCGGACACTGACGGTGACAATTAAAGGAGGAACGTCTGCTGCATTGTCAGCCTTTCAAATAATGTCAAGCCACCCTGATTGGGGAAGTTCATGGAAGAGGAATGTCTTGCAATGGTAATGAGACTATGCAGCAACCAATATTTCCCTTCCATGCACCGAGGGTTCAACTCCTGCAGCAAAGTGGGATGTATATGTTCCATGGATAGGGTGACATCGGACTAGGTTTCTATAGTCTTCACATAAGGTCTCATCTATGACAAGCAATACGAAGATTGCGTTGTGAAATTTGTGTTTCATTATAGGGTGTATGCTTCGTAATTAATGATTCCATCTTCATTTATTTTGTTTTAAACTCTTTTGCACATATTTTCTTCTGATATATTAATGCAGGCACAGGGCCATTTGGGCATTTGCCTGATTTTTCGCTTCTCCATCGTTCTGGCCGTCAAGTGAGATCGATCGATTGCGACCAAGAACGTCAAATCGCCGGTGGCGTGAGTTTCCTGGACGTATTCCAGTCGCCGGCGAGGCTGACACCGATCGCTAATGAGTATGTGTTACATTTTATAATATTACAATACTTCATACTGTCAAGTTATTGCAACTATCTATGCTAATCGTTACCATGCCGTCATGACCAGAACATGAAAAGCAAATTTCGCAGGGCGAACATAATGTGGGATTTCCGTGTTTACTGGTTATAGTTGGCAGAAATTTGAAATAATTGAGATATTAACGATTGTAGTTCGTAAGCGTTTTCATTATATTTCGTTTGTGCGTTTTATAATCATAGTCATTATAATCACCATTAATTTGTTTGTAGAATGTATACTTGATTATACTATTCCAAAAAAATATAATAATAATAATAATAATAATAATTTATTATAATTTATTTATTTGAATGTTTGAAACAATAATACGATATACGATATAGTTTGAAAAATTAATTATTATAGTTCATTCCGAATAACCTTCGCTTCAAAAACCTTATTTTCAAACAACAAAATACTCGAAAATTTTTTGCGCATCCGCCATTATTTGGAGAGAAACCCTCATACGCCATAAAATGGTCGAAAGATTGGCCTCCACTGCGTTTTGGAAAAAAACCTAATTTCGAACAAAAATGCGTGTTTTATCTCATTAGATTTCATTGTATAAATTAAACAACAAAATAGTCGAAAAGCTTCACGTCTGGAAAAAAACCTAATTTCGAACAAAAATGCGTGTTTTATCTCATTAGATTTCATTGTATAAATTAAACAACAAAATAGTCGAAAAGGTTCACGTCCGCCATTATTTGGAGAAACCCTCATCGAACACCATAGAATGCTCAAAAAATTGGTGTCCGACCTTTATGTTGAAAAAAATCTAATTTGACACACAAGATAAAAATGATAAATGATAAAAATTTAATCCTTACACAATATTCTAAAGTGTTTTTTATACTATTCACATATTAAAAGGGGAAATTTCTTTAAAAGCAATTATGAAACTTTATTATTTATTTCAAAAAAATTAAAACACTATTTGTTGTTGTTGTTAAAATCGTAATTTTCATTTTATTAAGGAAAAATTACATGTTGTAGATGTTGTTCACATATGCAGTATATGAGGTTGAGCCCTTGTCAATTTAGAAGTAAAACAAAAATCTAATCAGCTCTCTATGCATGGATGCTCTGTCATTAGTAGAGATCATATGATGTTATCAAAAAATACTTCGCTGAGAGAGTATGTGTGTTTGTAGATACAACTAACAAAAGTATAAAAATGATAATATTAGCATATAACAAAGAAGCACACACTCCTCTTGAGCCTATACTATATGGTCCATACATGGTCAATGGTAGTACTGGTAGTGAGCTTGCTCCCTTAGCTCCTGGATCATCCATGTGTTACGTGGCGTGACCGATGCCTCCTTGGATAGCATATTGACAGTTGTGTTGTGTTCCCTATATATATTACGACAAACAAAGTTGTCAAATAAAGAGATAAGTCTATTGGCCTCATCCAAGATAGGCCTTAGTGTGTGTGCATGACAGATTGATGATCTATTAATCCAATTGCACACTAGTTTTGAATCCCCAAATACTTGTAGCCTGTTGCAATGTTTTTCTAATGCAAACTGAATGAGATATTTGGCAATGATGAGCTATGCATAACTGTTTGTGCCCCCTCCAAGCCCCATTTGAATTTTGAAGTGATGGGAGTCTGATAGGTGTAGAATGGCAACCCCCCCCCCACATCCTCCTCCTTGAGCAGATCCATCAAAGAAGGCCCATGGCTGGGTGTGGTCAGTGATTTCTCGGACAATATGCCTCGGAGGAGGGTTTTCATCGACATTAGGAATGCTTTTATATTCTGCCAGAAGTCGAGCGAAGATGGTGGGCCAATGAGGAGTTATATCCTTAAAGATGAGATGTTTACGAGCAATACATATTTCGCAGCAGATGAGGAGGGGAAGGTTTCTAGCATTAGCCAGGGCTATAGTTGACCACCATGTGGTCAAAGCATCTTTGTCAGTTTGTCCCCGCTAAGTGCACTGAGTAGGGATGCTCGGGAGAACAGATACCCAGAGATCAATGGTGATAGGGCAGGAGAGGAGAAGGTGGTCCACTGATTATGTGTTGTCCTTACACAAGCTGCGTCAAAAAGGTGCATGCATTCCTGTCTTGATAAGATTGTCACCTGTAGGGGTCTTGTTTTTTAAAATTCACGACATAAAGACTTTAGTTCTTGCGGGATCTTTGAGTTCTCACATGCCTTTGCACCATATAATATATATATATCGGTTGTGGTCTATTGTTGCTAGCTAAATAGAGGTAACCTTCTTTGGGAGAGTACCGCCCATATTTTGCATGCACCCATATGATTCCGTCCTCCCCCTCAATTATTTTGATGTGAGATTCTGATAAGGCCACTCTGTAGTCTGTCCATTGTTGATGCCACTGTCGTGGGATATGCAATCTGCTAGTTGATTTCTAGGTCTGCTGAAGAAAAGTGGATCACTCCATGTCAGCAATGTGGGGTATGTGAGTAATGCCCAAGTTGGAAAGGTGGAGCTTAAGTTCATCAGGGAGGACATGGGCATTACCACACCTAATCCATGGGTCCAGTACAATGCAGATAGATGCTCCATCTTGAATACTCCAGGTGAGTCCATCTTGAATGAGAGGCAATGAATTTAACACTCCTTTTGCAGATGATTGAGATTCCAATTTTATTCCATCTTTTTTGTCTAAGCCAGTTCATCAGGTAAAGGGGTACAATGTAATTGAAGGTAGCCACCTTAGTCCAAAGGCTATTGGTTGAGATCAGCTGCCATCCTAGCTTGGCCACTAGAGCAGACGAGAATTCATACAATTTTTTTATTCCCGAGCCTCCCTGTTTCTCAAAGAGATTAAGTAGATCCAATTTTTCCCATGCAAAAATCCTCTCAGATTGATTGTCTTTCCAGAGGAACCTATAGCAAAGATCTTGTATTCTAGTGAGGATTCCTCTAGTTATCCAAGCTAGGGATATCCAGTACACCAGAGTGGCTTCAAAAACTACTTTGATAAGGACTAGTCTTCCACCCTTGGATAAATACTTATGGTACCAGATATTGAGTCTTCCTTCTAGCTTAGATACAAGCATGTCCAATCAACTATTTTGTAGCCATGGGGCTTTAGCTTGTAGCTTAGATATCTTAGTCCATCCTCTAATTGAAGTAGGGCCAAAGGGGAAATGGTGGAGAGAAAATTGGACCTCATGAGGAGTGCAATTAGAAGTAGTGATGGTGGATTTAGAGTTGTTTATAACAATACCAATTATGGATTGGAAGAGGGAGATTCTGTTTTGAAGGGTAGTCAGGTCCCCAATGCCACCATTTAGCAATATCAACACATCGTCCACAAAGAGTAAGTGAGTAATAGTGCAGTTGTTAGTGATCCTGATACTCATGAGTCTGCCTCTAGGATGCATATCTTTAATAAGTCTACTGAGTCCCTCCATGACCAGTAGAAAAAGCAAAGGGGATAGGCGAAACCCTTGCCTGAGGCCTCTTTTAGAGTGAAAGAAAGGTGAAGCCACTATGTTTGTGATGCAGCACATGATGCATTTTATAAACTCATATGAGAAACCAAGATGAGTTAGGAGCATTCGGAGGTATAACCAGCTTACCCTATCAAAATATTTTGAGAGGTCAGCCTTGATGATCATACCTTTGATCTTATTTATCTAGATAGAGTGCATGGCTTCCTATGTAGTGGAGTGGAGAGGATGGGGTGGAGTTAGTTTGCAAGGATTTTTCAAATGATTTTATATATGTAGTTGCAAAGGGAGTTGGGAATAAAGTGATCAAAAGAGGTCGGATTGTGTGATTTGGGAATGGGGGCGATGAAGGTGGTATTGATGTACCCATGCATACGACTCATTGTCTTTCAATCTTCAATGACCTTGAGTAGGTTGTCTGCAATAATTTCAAAAAAGGTTGCGTAAAACTCCACCGACCAATCATCACGTCCAGGATTCTTGTCTCGCTTAAACCATTTCAGAGTGGCCTCAAGTTCCCCTAAGGTGACTTCCCTATTCAACTCTATAACATTCTCTTAATCTACAAACCTAGGGAAGAGTTGTCCCACTCTGATGACCTCAGCAAGGGTGGCATTAGGGCGACCGTAGATTAGGTTGGGCAAACTTACCTATAGTTTTGTGCATGTTTTTCACACATGGTTTTGGACTTGATGGTTTTCGGTCCATGGTTTTGGACGCGATGGTTTTCGGTCAATGGTATTCGATACTTCGACATGAATAAATATGTATTGTAACATTGAAAGGAAAATAATAAAAAACCAAGCTGGTAGTCCCAGTTTTGGGATCCAGGGGAAAATCTCTGTGTATATGTATTTTATGTGTTATGCTCTCGCATTGTTTATTTTATGTGTTTTAGAATTTGTACGCAGGTAATTTTTTGTATGCGGTTAAAACCTATAGAGTTAACCAAAATCAAACCAAAATTATTGCAAATAAAATTTGGACATCTTTGTGTTCAAGACAAGAATTATGTGTAAAGAAACATATAGTAGATTACAAGTACTTATTCCCTTTGTAGAAGGCCTTGCGGTCAATTCTGTTCATCCCATCCACCCATCTTCTTCACTTTTACCTCACCGTATAACTATCTTTGCATTGGATGAACATGATCTTGTGCAAAATTTAATACAGTAAATCAATGCATTAGTGAGAATACCTTGAAAATGAGCCTAACCCCATTGTGCCACTACATACTAAAAGATGAAGATTCATGGTGCCCAAAATGATGTCATCCAACCACTACAGGGATAACATTCCACAAGAAATGTGAGAGGAAACAAGCAATGATGAAACGGTAATTACAAGAGAAAGGGAGAGGTTTCCTCTGTGACATAGAGATAACTAGTGAAATTATTGGCTAGATCCAAATTGTTGGTCATACCAAAGGGAGGCTTAAATAGTATGTATATGTAGACCATTTGTTAGCAACATTAAACAATACTAATGGGGGGGTGAATCTGTATTGTACCTTATGATATATTTTTATCACTTTTTTCCTTCTCCTCACAAATGCTGAATCATTTGCCTATTAGCAGAGTAGCACATGAGTATATATGTGCATAACCATGAATCATAAGAAGCATATCACAATGTATATCCATCAGGAAAATCCAAAAAATAAAAGGCCAATTCCGGAAGTAGCTAAGACATAAACAAATAACCATGAGCAACGACACATCAAACAATAGCATGCACATCATCACATATGAGGCACACAAAAAGTAAAATGGAAACCATAAGTGACAAAACCACCATCAAATGTTTTGCTCTTCTCTTGTTCCATAATCATAAAATATTCTCTTACATAGTCACTAACCACCACCAGTGTGCAAGCCAAAAATTTCTTATCATGTGAGCCACTACTGGCTCTAGGCCACAACTTACATGAATTTTGCAAGCCATCACCGATAAGAAGTCACCACTCCGTTGATTTTCTACATCACCACCTACTAGAACTCACAACTCCCAATAAGTGTCACCCAACCACCACTGGATTGAAGCCACCACTCCTAAGTTCTCATACCACTACCTAAAAGATGCTACTACACCGTGAACAAACAAGCCACCACTTGCCATGTTGAAGGCCACAACCTTCAAGCTTTCCTCTGGACCACGTTTGAGAATATTTCACACTAGATCCACAATCGCTACAATCAAACACTTGTACGACACATTTCATCCATTTTCATATTATACTCACAATAGCAATCTACTCATACATCTAACAGTGAGTACATGCTCTCTAATGCAATATTTTCAACACAACCTCAATCAATACATCAACACATCAACTAAAAACAATTTGCACAACTTAATAAAACTCTTGCAAATAATCACCAATATGTGTACATGTGCTACACAATCTCAACCAAAATCTACTCAAGAAAATCAAAATTTGTAGTAGCACATAATGAAAATCTAATCTACACACTAAACCACAACAAAAATTATGCATCCATATAAAACTCAATACTAAAGATATAATAATACATTCCCCAATAAAACCCCTATAGCAAAAGGGCATAAACAATATAAACTTTGATCTACAATCTCTACAAGAACATCTATAGCAAAATCTCTCCTCTCCATATCGACAACAACTCAGAGCCACAATCTGCAACGTAAATAGATTAGGCATCTTGATCTATTTTAGCTCCATAATCATATGAAATATGCTCCAAGCCTGAGCTTTGATCTTTTCTCAATCTCTGCAAACATGTAGCATTCAGTCTCTCTCAATCTCACACTCTCTAACCCCTTCTATTGCATTTTCTGACATTTTATAAGTGATGGAAGATGAAATCAATTAACATCATTAAACCTCATCATATTTGACTTTATCACCATATAGATGATGGTTAACTCAAGTCGACTCTGTGCATTAAAAATAATGAGCAAAAACCAAATTATATTCCTCTAGAATTCACTCGGAATCACATAGAATGTGGGAAACTGAGCCTAGGTAGGGCAACACAGGTAATCCCCTTAATAAAAATGTTACTAAGATGGGTAACACATGAAATACAATAGAAAATTGAGCTATAATGCTAGTACTCCATAGGGAACCTGCGTTACCCTTTGTAGATCCTCTGGAATATCTATTTGTTAAACAACTTAAGATCAATATTAAATTCCAGTATTCAGCCTTACGCATTTGTAATTATATTGGGCGATTATATTTATCGGTTTCAATACCGTGACGTTAGCAAGTCAGGTACTATTTCCATTCTAAGTCATTCGGAAACTAACCCAAACTGTCAGAATGTCGTTCTTTAATAACTCTTGAAATATGAATGATGATTTTCATACTTTTTTTCCAATGAGAAACAATTACTATAATTTAATTTCGTTCAACTGTAATTATTTCCACCACATATAGTTATTAACACAAGTATGCTGCTTTCTACAGTAAACTAATCTTGTTTACAATATCCACATTTCATTATTGGCCTTCCACATAATAGACAAGGAACGTTATTTATTCTGACTTTGTCATTACATACATGTTCACATGACTCTTTTATAACTACTAAGAATATACACAAGTCCAGTATACTCATATGTTCCTCCAATTTGTTCGCCTTGACCTCCTACGGAGAGTCTGGAGCTCCTTTGGAAAGGCTGCTTTAACCTCCCTTCCACGAGACCAGTGCCCACTTTGTCTCCCGTTGTGCCATCCTCACAAGTAGGGTGTGAGCAATAAATCTGCATAGTTAGCTTTTTATGACTATCTGGTGCTACGCAGACTTAGCCAAGCCTTACTACCGCATGAACCTCTCACATTTCAGCGCGGTTTCTGAGCACAATTATTTTTTGTTACCATTTTCTCCTTGAGAACAATTATTTCTTGTTACCATTCTCTCCTTCATTACCTCAAGTACCATTACCCTCTTGAATGTTTCTTTTTTCATTTTAATTCTCAAGCAGAGATTATGGGCATGTAACTTCCTGACGCATAAACTACTAACCACCTTGACATGTTATAAACTATCAGAATTTAAATTGTATTACATTGCTGTTGTGAGAAGCAGTATGATGGATAGAGAATATTACCGTTGGAGAGGTCCAACAATTTCAAGCTTTGTTAAATTTCATAGAATCCTTCTTGATGAATCTATACCTCTACTCTCGCATTCCTTTGCTCTCATGTTGTGATTGAGCTGATGTGGAGCGCTCCAGGTTGTTGTGGTTTGTATGTGTTATGATTGTCCCTTCATGCTTAGATATGTCACATACATCTGTTGGATTTCATGTTTAGTTGTTGTTTGTATGTGTTCTGATTGTCCGTTCATGTTTAGTTATGTCACATACACGTGCTGGAGTTCATGTTTAGTTGTGTTTCATCAGGTGCATTAACTGAGATGTTGGACGGATGACACCATTGTGTTTATCTTTAACAAAGGGATGACATTCAAAGAGATCTGCCATGTTTATTGTCAGTAGATTTGTTTATTTATTTTAGGTGTATTACTATTTATTTGATTGATATTTAAATTCTGCAGGGATAAAAATTTAATTTAGATTTGAAAGCTTTTAATGTTTTTTAAGTTTTTTGAGTGAATATTCAATAGAGATTATTGATTAAATGGTACCGTAGATGGGATATAGATTCATAATTAGTAAATTATGATGAAGAAAATTTTGTTATCATTATAGTATTGATTTAATTTGTGAAACAGGTTTGCACACCGAAACTTATTTTACATTAGATTAATCACACTTATAAATACATCAAAAGTTCTATATTAGCCACACAATAATAGGTTGAAGAAAATTCTATGTTAACCACACAGTCAATTAGTTGTTTGTGAACAAATTACAAATTAAGAGCTATATTAGTTGGACTAAATTTCTTAATCTCCATTAAAATTCATGAACACTGTAATAATGAAACCATATAAAAAATGGTTATAAATAAGCATAATTCAAATTGTAATACACTAAGATTGCGAAAATTAAAATAATGAATGAAATAATTTGCCAATAAATTGTATATTTAATAACCATAATAATAATAATAATTTATTTGTTTGAATATTTGAAAAAATAATAACCATTATAATAATAATAATTTATTTTTTCGAGTATTTGAAAAAATAATACTATATAGTTTAAATGAATAATGATTACAGTTCATTTTGGAATAAAGTTCACTTCGAAAACGTCATTTTGAAACAACAAAATGCTCGAAAAGTTTCTCATCCGCATTTATTCGCCACGATAGGATGCTCTAAAACTCATCTGACACCATAGAATTCTCAGCGTCCAACATTTTGGAACAAAAGATGCCCATTTTATTTCTTTAGGTTTCCTTATATAAAGTAATTAAATCGAATATTTTAAATAAAATTTAGTTAATGATAACCAATAGAGACATTATATTTTATAAATTATATTAAGCATAGTAAATTATAATTTTATATTTTCTAAATTATATGATCAGTCATCCATAATAAATTGATTATAATAAATCTGAACATTATGTTCTAGAAATTATATATAATTAATTATTGTTAACGAAAAGCTAAAATTATAATAGTATTATAGTCCATATAGGTATTACAGATATTATTTTTTGGAAATTGTAACTATGTTTATTAAATATAAAAAAATTAGAGATAAGAAAAGTTAACCAAGTTTATCTAAAACATTATAAGTAAAAAAATAAATTATATTTATTTATAGTTAACAATAATCAATATGTACATCATATTTTAAAAATTATACATATATTAATTAAACATAGTCAATAAAAATGGACCATAATCAATTATAGTCAACATGATCATCACTTATACAGTAAATTTGAATATCATGTTTAGCCATAATCAATATGAACTTAAACATTCATGTAATCATTAATAATTTTTTTTTTTATTATAGAGCAATCCGCAACTCGAGCAGCCTAGCATGGGGTAGATTCTCACTGCTACCACTATAACTCATGGGAACATGAGATAGATTCTCACTGCTACAACTATAACCTATGGGAAATGTGCTCGCCCCTCTCCATAGCTCTGGGCTAGTCCACGGGATTTGAAGTCGTGACCTTCAATACGGAGCCTGCCTTTCTAACGAACTTCACCGCATTCTGACTACCAACTTGCCTACCCTGTAGGGCTAATCATTTAATAACTTTGACTTGAATAAATTTTTATAATAAATTTAATATGTAATATCATTTTAATGCTATTTTGACTACCAACTTGCCTACCCTGTAGGGCTAATCATTTAATAACTTTGACTTGAATAAATTTTTATAATAAATTTAATATGTAATATCATTTTAATGCTAATTTTAATAATGACATTTAATTAAATGTGTTGCTAATTTAATTATGAATATTTTATATACATGTTTTTTTAACATAAGATATGAAACATGAAGATACCTTATGTTTTATTTAATGTTGATTAGCAATAGAGCATAGTGTTTTTAATCTTTATGTTTATCAAAATCAAGAATATATATATATATATATTATATATATATATAAGTATTATTATATTTTTGTGGCGCATCAATTATTAAAAAATAAATAAAAAATATTTATAATATTTAAATTTTAAAAAATATTGTATTTAAAGTTTTATATATATTTATGCCGTAAGGCGTTTCCCTCTGAAACCCATCCCCCACTTTGCCTACTTTTCATCCTTGGACACCGTACAATCAGATGTTAGACGATTAGAACAACTTTAACCGTCGATCAATCCTCCCTCTGAACCGTTCAGAACCGTTCATCTCCCATTTACTTTGAAGTGCAATCAATCTCCTTGGAAGTGTGCATTGTGTGGAAGATTTGCTGGTGCTCTCCGTGGGAATGGGGCATTTCGATCAGGCTTACGATTACGGGAAGGTGAAGAGACAGATTCCGTAGGGTTCTCGCAGGAGAGCAGTTGTGCCCCCTGGTTGTTTAAATGTTGAGTAGTTACCAGGGATGCAGTATTGTTCTTTGCAGCGTAGGCCTACTTGATGTCATGAAGATTTAATTGTGGCTACCTTCCATCTCATACAGAACTAATGCACAGGGCAACTCGTTTCTATTCTAAAGCCCACGCCCCACCAAAACGACGCAAACCTCGACATTGGCTACCTACAACAGCTAGAATTGTGCCCATCTGTACTAATCATCAAATTCCCGGTCTCATAAGCACAGAGGAAGAAAGGTAGCTTGACGTCTCAGTTACCCACTACGGCTTGCAACATTCAATCACATAGAATCGCTAGTTCAATAGGCTATCGATGCGATTGATCAAAGAGTTCAACTACATACCTATTTCCCATATCTATAGGAGAAAAAATGGGGAAGTAGATTGATCGTCAAAGGATGGATGCTATTAGGAGCCTGATTGGATCTACCTCCAGTCATTTGAACATAGCATTCTGCAAGGGTCAGGTCATTTTGAAATCTAAATTCTTTCTCTGGATGTATGGACCGAATGCTCTCTATGCGATTTTCTTATTTTTCTTATTATAGTCCTTTGTCCTTTGTTTTCTTATATAAGTTTTTATTATAGTCCTTTCTTTCTACCAGAGCCTGCATTCTCCCAAGTGGAAGGTCATATGTAAACTGTCATTTTGTTGTGGAATGGTCTGGTTTTTTTTGGTCTCTAGGTCACATCAGAGAATGTATGAGAACAGTTTCTTCTCAGACTTATGTAGAAAGCTGTTTTTTCTGTTTTGAAAAAAGAAGAAGGTAAAAGCGAACCTAGAATGTGCGGCACACCGGAGCTTGGGACTCTCTCATGAATTCAGTAACGCAGATAGTGAGACTGCTTGGAAGACGTAGTAATCCATATGATCGGAGGTCTACATAAAGCCCCGCGTTGTACGTAACCTAGGTAGGGAAGAGCAGGATCTCCAGAGTACTGGAAGAGGAATGGGATCAAGCAACAATGGGAGGGAAGGATCGTGAAGTGAAAAGTCCTGGAGACGAGTTTTAAGGCCAGAGGCGTACGCCTGAATACCAGTTATGCTAATTGATCATTAAACCAGCTTGAAACCATGGAAATAGATGACTTAAGGTCCTATCTCGTGTGAATCAGTGAGAGAGGACAACCCTGTGAGTGGTATATTCCAAGTCAGATCGAAGTTCACCTCTATGATGTCACCTTACACAACCTTAAAATCCAATAAAGAAGAGTTAATTAGGTAATGGTAATGCTAGCTAATTAGGTAGCAGTCTGGTGTGTTATGATTGAATGTGGGGAGCGCTCCCTCCTTTTGCCCTTTTTTTCTGTGTATGTTGGTGCTGTGTATGTTGGTGTTAGTATTGTGTTAATCTATGGTCTGCGTATGTTGCTGTTAGTATTTTTTTTATGTGTGGTCTGTGTGTAAATTAACCACCGAGAGCGAGTTAGGGAAGAGCAGAGAAGCAAAGCGAAGAGAAGAGAATGAAAAAAATATTTAGTTGAACCAAATTGGAATCTCCATTCCTCTTATGGCTGGATGTTTGAGGTGAGGGAAATCTGCATTGTAATTTCTTTGAGATATTAATAACCATTGGAATCTTTAATTTCTCTCATTTTCATATCAGTAATTCATTGGTATTTTTAAATGTTCCAGGTACTCATTGTTCTTTGTTTGTTTGTAATTCTTACTTCCAGCTTTGGAAGTAGAGCGCTGGTTGCGAAGGGAAGTGAATACTTCTCCAAAGTCATATTTGCAAATTATCCACCCTGGGCTTGTGATTATGGGGTAGTCTTCTGCCGATTTGATTTCTTTATGAACGAGAATTGTAATGTAGATTTGATTTCTTTATGACTGACCATTGCAATAGGTTTCTGGTTTATTAATTATTTTTAAAATTTCTAGGTTAATTTCTTTCTTACTTTCAGAGACTTTGATTCTAGCTATGTGTATGGCCTTCTTTGTGTATATTGTGTTTATGTGTCTAAACTAACCACCAAGAGCGAATGAGCGCAGAGAAGAGAAGGGAAAATTTATTTGGGTAAACCAAAGTTGGGATAAGGTGAGGGAAATCTAAACTGTAGTTTCTTTATATTAACAGCAAGCATAGTCTCTGATTTCTCTGGTTTTGGAAAGCAACTTTGAGGGCAAGGAGCTAGGTGCAAAGTACCGAGTGAATAATTCTACAGTCATATTTGCAAGGTACCTACATCTCGGTTGTGATTATTTGTGGTTTTTTCTTTCCGTTTCAAAATTTCTAGGTTATGGTGCTGGCTGAATAATGCTCTTACAACTCTGGAGGTTATTTCTTTGGTAAATTATTGAATCTGAAATATTATGGGTGAAATATAAAGGGCTAAGGATTAGTGTCAAAGTTTTCATGTATA